>CAIGQQ010007204.1:348926-364972 GCA_903798035.1 Danio albolineatus | reverse complement strand
AAGATGTATTGTTTCTATGCTATAAAATGTCTGAGACCGTTGCTCCACCACCTAACCCTAATGAATATGATGAATATTATTATGGGTACGATTAACATGCAAAAGATTAATATGAATATGATGAATATATAAATCATGAATATGAATACGAGGCGCCACGGTGGCGTAGTGGGTAGCATGATCGCCTCACAGCAAGAAGGTCGCTGGTTCGAGCCTCACCTGGGTCAGTTGGCGTTTGCATGTTCTCTCCGTGTTGGTTTCCTTCGGGTGCTCCGGTTTCCCCCACAGTCCAAACACTTGCGGTGTAGGTGAATTGGGTAAGCTAAATTGTCCGTAGTGTATGAGTGTGAATGAGTGTGTATGGGTGTTTCCCAGTGATGGGTTGCAGCTGGAAGGGCATCCGCTGCGTAAAACAAATGCTGGATAAGTTGGTGGTTCATTCTGCTGTGGCGACCCCAGATTAATGAAAGGACTAAGCCGACAAGAAAATGAATGAATGAATGAATGAATGACTGAATGAATATGCAAATAATGAATATGAATATGCTGAATATGGAAATGACGAATATGACTATGATGAATATGCACGCCTGCAGGATGTTCAGTCTTCTGTCAATGTGTTTTAAAGCCTGTAATTGGCTCTAAAATAAACAGCTGTAATTAATTGATTAGCACCTTTTGTTAATAGCCAATTATTTAATTAACTATATCATCAAATATATTGTTGTAAATGACTCATACTGTGCAGTAGTATGTTGGTCCTCCCCCTAACCCTAACGAATATGCAGATGGATATGATTAACATGCGGTTGATTAATATGAATGTGATGAATATGCAGATGATCACACCTGCAGGACGTTGAGTGTCTGCTCCTGTTCTGTCAGTGTGTGTTTTACAGCCTGCGCTTGACTCCAGTCTCACGCTTCATTAGGTGCAGTTTTTCCACACTCGTCTCCCTGTAGTGTGTGTTAGCTCAGCTGTCGCCTGTGTCCCATTTGTTTTTCCACATTTTTCCTCTCTGATCTTGTTGTGACGTGTGAAGCGAGCGAGTTTGTTGTGAATGAATGCCTGGGATCTGTTTCTGTTTAGTCGAGCAGAACCAGTCCAGCAGAAACACACTTAGCAACACCGTAAACACACACAGCGTCACTCTACAGTCAACACACACTCAAGTCAACCTAAACATGCTGAACTTGGGCGTCACCTCCTTTCTAATGTGGAACAATAATAGTAAATCAGCCAATAGGAATGGAGTTGGTGTTTAATATGTAGATGAGATGTGCATGATTTGACTGGGGGCGGGGCTTATTTTATATTTTCTTTATTTGTGATATTCAGTTCAGTAAACTTTATTGTCTATCCACACAGGCGGTAGAAACTTGGCTTTAGACAGAGGCTCACGCACAACAGCAGCCATTACCATGGTGGCTCAGTGGTTAGCACTGTGGCCTCACAGCAAGAAGGTCGCTGGTTCGAGTCCCGGCTGGGTCAGTTGGTGTTTCTGTGTGGAGTCTGCATGTTCTCCCCGTGTTGGTGTGGGTTTCCTCCGGGTGCTCTGGTTTCCCCCACAGTCCAAACACATGCGCTATAGGGGAACTGATGAACTAAATTGGCTGTAGTGAATGAGTGTGTATGGGTGTTTCCCAGTGATGGGTTGCAGCTGGAAGGGCATCCGCTGCATAAAACATGCTGGATAAGCTGACGGTTCATTCCGGTGTGGTGACCTCTTATAATAAAGGGACTAAGCTGAAAATAAAACGAATAAATGAATTAATCAATATTTTAATTTTATAGTTTTCCAGCAATAATTATTTTTTAAATAGTGTTTTATATTTCATCATCATTTATTTTATAATTCTACATTCTTAAAACAATATACTTTAAAAATGTTAAAAAGAAATTCTGATTGAAACAGAAATAAATAAATAAATAAATAAATAAATAAATAAATAAATAAATAAATAAATAAATAAATAAATAAATAAATAAGGATTGGGTGATGTCGTCCAATTTGGCATCGTTCAGTGTCTAATGTGAAACATTGGGATGGACGATGGCATCTTCGTCATGGGCTGCGGTAAATTAATTGTTTATGAATATTTAATTGATTTAATTCAATTCAATTCACCTTTATTTGTATAGCGCTTTTACAATGTAGATTGTGTCAAATCAGCTTCACATGGAAGGTTATAGTAAACTGAAAGTGTCAGTCCAGTTATTAATGTTGGAGTTCAGTTCAGTTCAGTGTGGTTTAATATTCACTACTTAGAGTTCAAACACTGAAGAGTAATCCATCGGTGCGCTGGAGAACTCGAGGCTCGTCTGTCCTTGGAGGGTCACAGGAATCAGTCTCATGCTTGCTACTCCGCCAAGCACCAAGCAGCTGCTCAGGATACAGCCTGGTCCAGGATTATGGAACCTTAGGATCGTCTCGTTGTGGGTCTTGGATTGCATCCGTAGCGCTGGATAGTCTGCTGCGATGGGGGCAGGGCGGAGGATTGCGATGCTGGCTCAGCATCGTGATATCTATCGGCCATCAGCGATGGATGATGGCATTGTCTGTTGACCCAACCCTAATATATATATATATATATATATATACATTTGAAGTCAGAATTATTTACACTCCTGTTAAATTTTAATTCTCCCCCTCCCCTTTTCAGCTCATTTCTAATAACTCATTTATTTTATCTTTGTCATGATGACAGCACATAATATCTGAATAGATATTTTACTAGTATTCAGCTTACAGTGACATTTAAAGGCTTCACTAGGGTAATTAGGGTAAAGTTAGGGTAATTAGGCAAGTCATTGTATAACAGTGGTTTGTTCTGGAGACAATCCAACACCAATATTGCTGAAGGGGGCTAATAATATTGACCTTACCATGGGTTTAACACTATTAACAGCTGCTTTTATTCTAGCCGAAATAAAACAAATAAGACTTTCTCCAGAAGAACAAACATTAGAGGAAATACTGTGAGAAACTCCTGAATCTGAGAAACATCATGTGGGAAATATTTGACAAAGACCAAAAATTCACAAGAGGGTGAATAATTTTGACTTCAACTCTGTATCGTCATCAGGATTTGACATGATTCAGATTTGTGTCGTTTCAGCCAGCCCTATTCTGCAGTCCTTAACTATTAAAGCTGCTAATAATCTAGTGCTGGTGAAGTGACTGACCTGTCCTGCCATCTAGAGTCCTAAAATAGTCTTAATGTGGGATCAGTGTGCAGCTAAACAGCATTACTTTATCACGAGCACATGGAAATGTCTGATTTGAGTTTGGACATGCGCGTCGTCCTCACACTCCATTTAACAGCAAATAAATGTTTGGCTGCCAATGGCACAATAATGACAGCGCTGCTAATGAGCTAATTAAAATCCCATAAACGGGTCAGCTCACTTACTCAGCACTTCTCACAGCATCTCTCTGTTTTTATGCGTTTTGAAGACGACGGCGAGTCTGGATGATGGATTTGTGCTGCGCTTTAAGCAACTGTTGTTGTCTTTAATGCTGCATTGTTGTGTGGAAGAGTCTGTGAAATGGGCCTGTTTGCATTTGAAACATATATTAAACTAATTAAATGTTTTTAAGGATATATTTTTGGAGATTTAAACAAAAAAATATATGAACAATCCAGGAAAAGTGAGACAAGTAAAATCATAATTGCGCAATGTAAAACTCAGAAATGCAAGTCGTAAACTAGAAAATGTGATGTAAACTCAAAAATGCAAGTTGTAAACTTCAGAAATTCAGAATTATGATGTGCAAACAGAATTTCAAGACGTTAAACTCAGAATTGTGAGATGTAAGCTTTGAGATATGAGAAGTAGCTTAGAATTGTGAGATTTAAAGTCAGAATTGAGAGCTGAAAGACAAATTTAGAAAAGTTCGGAAAAATAGTCAACATTGTTACATGTTAAACTGAGAATTGTGTGCAAGATGCATGATGTCAAACTTAGTATTGCATGATAAAAATTCAGAATTGACACATAAATCAGAATTTTGTGATGTAAAGAAGTGCGAGATGTGAAAGTCAGAATTGTGAGATGTAAAATTTTTAAAATGAAAGTCATAAACCTGAAAATGTGAGACGGAAACTCAGAAATGTGATGTGCAAACAATTGCAAGACGTTAAAGTCAGAATTGCACAACATAAGGTCAGAATTACAAGACATATACTCAAAAATGCATGTTAAAAACTACAAATTGTTGTAAACTAAAAAAGTTGTAAACTTGAAAATGTGAGACATAAACTCAGAAATTTGATGTGCAAACAATCATGAGATGGTAAAGTCAGAATTGCGCTATGTAAACTCAGAAATGTGATGTGCAAGCAATCGTAAAATGGTAAAGTCAGAATTGCGCAACGTAAAACTCAGAAATGCAAGTCGTAAACTAGAAAATGTGATGTAAACTCAAAAATGCAAGTTGTAAACTTCAGAAATCAGAATTATGATGTGCAAACAGAATTTCGAGATGTTAAAGTCTGAATTTTGCAACGTAAACTCAACAATGCAAGTCGTAAACTTTGAAATTGTGACATGTAAACTCAAAAATGCAAGTCATATACTTTTAAACTGTGAGACACTCGGAAATGTGATGTGCAAACATAATTGCGAGATGTTAAAGTCAGATATGCAAGAAGTGAAGTCAAAAAAACGAGACGTAAAGTAAAAATGCAAGTAAACTCAAAAATGCAAGTCATTAACTTAAAAATGCAAGACGTAAACTCAGAAATGTGATGTGCGAACAATTGTGACATGTTACAGTCAGAATTGTGCAAAGCAAACTCAGAAATGCAAGTCGTAAATTAGAAAATGTGACGTAAACTTAAAAATGCAAGTCGTAAACTTAAGAAAACCACAATTATGATGTGCAAACAGAGTTGCGAGATTTAAAGGAAAAAATGTGAGACATAAACTCAGAAATGTAAGTCACAAACTTGAAAATGCAAGACGTAAACTTGGCATAAACTCATAAATGTGATGTTCAAACAGAATTGTGAGACGTCAAAGTCAGAATTGCGAGATGTGAACTCAAAACTGCAAGTCGTAAACTTGAAAATGTGAGACGTAAATTCAGAAATGTGATGTGCAAACAGTTGTGAGACGTTAAAGTCAGAGTTGCAAGACGTAAAGTCAAAAATGCAAGTCGTGAACTTAGAAAATGTGACACGTAAACTCAGAAATGTGGTGTGCAAACATAGTTGCAAGACGTAAATTCAAAAATGCAAGTCGTAAAGTTCAAAATGTGAGATGAGTTGTTAAAGTGAGAATTGCATAACGTAAACAGAAAAATGCAAGTCATAAATTTAAAAAGAGATGTAAACTCAAAAATGCAAGTCGTAAACTTGAAAATATAAGACGTAAACTCAAAACTACAAGTCGTAAACTTGAAAATGTAAGACGTAAACTCAAAACTACAAGTCGTAAACTTAAAAATGCGAGACGTAAACTCAGAAATGTGATGTGCAAACAGTTGCGAGACGTTAAAGTCAGAGTTGCAAGACATAAAGTCAAAAATGCAAGTCGTAAACTTAAACTGCGAGACGTAAACTCAGAAATGTGGTGTGCAAACATAGTTGCAAGACGTAAAGTCAAAAATGCAAGTCGTAAACTTCAAAATGTGAGACGTAAACTGAGGAATATAATGTGCATACAATTGCGAGTTGTTAAAGTGAGAATTGCACAACGAAAACAGAAAAATGCAAGTCATAAACTAAAAAAAAGATGTAAACTCAAAAATGCAAGTCCTAATCTTGAAAATGTGAGACGTAAACTCAAAACTACAAGTCGTAAACTTGAAAATGTGAGATGTAAACTCAAAACTACAAGTCGTAAACTTGAAAATGTGAGATGTAAACTCAAAACTACAAATCGTAAACTTGAAAATCTGAGATGTAAACTCAAAACTACAAGTCGTAAACTTGAAAATGTGAGACGTAAACTCAGAAATGTGATGTGCAAACAGTTGCGAGACGTTAAAGTCAAAGTTGCAAGACGTAAATTCAAAAATGCAGGTCATGAACTTGAAAAATGTGACACGTAAACTCAAAAATGCAAGTCGTAAACTTTAAACTGCGAGACGTAAACTCAGAAATGTGGTGTGCAAACATACTTGCAAGATGTAAAGTCAAAAATGCAAGTCGTGAACTTCAAAATGTGACACGTAAATTCAGGAATATGATGTGCATACAATTGCGAGTTGTTAAAGTGAGAATTGCACAACGTAAGCAGAAAATTGCAAGTCATAAACTAAAAAAAAGAGATGTAAACTCAAAAATGCAAGTCCGAATCTTGAAAATGTGAGATGTAAACTCAAAACTACAAGTCGTAAACTTGAAAATGTGAGACGTAAACTCAGGAATGTGATGTGCAAACATAGTTGCAAGACGTAAAGTCAAAAATGTCGTGAACTTGGAAAATGTGACATGTAAACTCAAAAATGCAAGTCGTAAACTTGAAAATGTGAGACGTAAACACAGGAATATGATGTGCATACGATTGCGAGTTGTTAAAGCCAGAATTGCAGAACGTAAACAGAAAAATGCAAGTTATAAACTAAAAAAAGAGATGTAAAATCAAAAATGCAAGTCCTAATCTTGAAAATGTGAGACGTAAACTCAAAAATGTAACATGCAAACAATTGTGAGACGTTAAAGTCAGAGATGTGATGTAAACTAGTAAAATTAAATTATTAAATAAATTAGAAAAATGTGACGTAAACTCAAAAATGCGTAAACTTTAGAAATTTTTAGTTATGTTGTGCAAACAGAATTGCGAGATTGTGCTAAATTGCACAATGTAAACTTAGAATTGCAGGTCATAAACTCAAAAATGTAAAAGTCGTAAACTTGAAAATGTTAGACGTAAACTCAGTAATGTGATGTGCAAACAGTTGCGAGACGTTAAAGTTAGAGTTGCAAGACGTAAAGTCAAAAATGAAAGTCGTAAACTTCAAAATGTGAAATGTAAACTCAGGAATATGTTGTGCATACAATTGCGAGTTGTTAAAGTGAGAAATGCAAAACGTAAACAGAAAAATGCAAGTCATAAACTAAAAAAAGATGTAAACTCAAAAATGCAAGTCCGAATCTTGAAAATGTGAGATGTAAACTCAAAAATGTCACGTGCAAACGATTGTGAGACATTAAAGTCAGAGATGTGTGATGTAAACTGCATGACGTCAATTCAAAAATGCAAGTCGTAAACTAAAAAACTCAGTCGTGAACTCAGAAACGTGAAGTGCAAACTGTATTGTGAGACGTTTAAGTCAGATTTGTGAGACGCAACGTCAAAAATGCGAGCTGTAAGTCACACAATTATTTTTTTGATTGTATTTGGTCTGTGCAGTCAGTAGCAGCAGCTGTATGCAGAGCAGCAGGTTGGTGTTTCTGGTTTCTGGCTCTGCTGCTGTGGTTTGGGACAGACCCAGCAGTGCTTCAGCGCGTTCGCTCGTTCTCCCTTTCTCTCTGCATTTGTTGGAGTGTGAGTGAGGAATGATTCTCAGCCCAGCGCGCTGACGGATGGATCTGGTTTCTGATTCTGCTGTCATCATTTACTCACACTAATGCTTTCCTCTGTTACACACAGCACATGATCAGGCTGTATTTATGAGGACCGGAGTATAATCATGAGTGGCTGATTTTTAGCTTCGCTTCAGGCCTTCATCAGCCCGTCTGGGTTTGTTTTGGGCTTAGTCACCGGACCTATTTGCAACTGTTCAAGTAATGCCGAGTTCAGTCTGCATGATTTTAACCCCGATTTTGACTCGCTGACAGGTTTTGAGAAATCGCTGACAAATGCCTGAAATCACAGGGTGTCTGCAGTGCCTTAAAACGTCTTAAAATGTCTTAAATTTGAAAAACAAAATGTTAGGCCTTAAAAAGTTTAACCCTTTAAGACCTGCCATAGAACAATTCCGCCAGGGTATATCTTAGTATTTTTACATGCTGTGCTGTCATTCTTTTGAGTATTATCAAATGCCATATATCAATAAAATCCTTACATCCCCAACTTTAAGTTCATCTATGTCATAAACCCATATTAACTAGTAAAATAGCTTAAAAGTGCAATAAACCACAAAAAAATTGAAAATCACTTCGTTTTTATTTGAGTTTTTACTATATACAGAAATAACACAAATGTAAACCTCAAACTTGTCAATGAAAAAAACATGCATAAAACACTTTGAAACTATATAAAACTTATTTGGACTAATTACATCAATTCGTTTGTGAGATACACTTATTTTTATAAACAGTGTAGACAGAACAATTTGATTGATCAACAAAAAACCTCTACAAATGACTACAGATGAGGGGTGAGGAGGGTTCTGAGGGCTTCAGTGTTCAAAACGACATCAATGTATGTAAAATAATAAGCACGATTCAGCAATACAGCAAAAAGTTTAAGTATAAAGGTATTAAAGTTTGATGTTTTAGGCATGAAAGTGAAACGATAAGAGTAAACAGCGCGCCATACGATCGGGATTATTCTGTTTGTTTTGTTTCTATTCAAACTCAAAGCAAAGCATTGTTTATGAGCATATAATACTCGAAAGCAAAGCATTTATAAAGAATATACTAGCATGTCTTGGAATGGATCTAATCCTTCACAAAAGTCAGCTTCGTCTTTACTGGTAACAGAATCTGGAGCAGATGATGAGTCGGAGAATTCCTTGTTGTTTGACGCGAGTAATAACTCCAAAACATCAGACTATTTTTTTGTTTGTTGTGCGGTCACGACTCCATGCCAGTGTGTGTGTGTGTGATTGTGCCTGTATGTGTAAATGTGGATGTGTATGTGTGTGTGTGTGAAAGAAATTATGATGTTCTGATACGGATAAAGAGAAACCGCTACGAGAAGAGCGCACACGCATACATAGTAAAGCGCGTGCATATTACGTATATCAAACAGCGCGCTGAGTGACATCATCACGGGAGACAAACCTGATAGGTTCACAGTGCACACGAGGTAATTACGTCACACACATAGCAACCAATAACAACATTTATAAAACACATCTGCAAAGGCGTGCAATGCATTAAAATGTTTTTTGTTGTAAACATTTTAGGCTATTTGTGTAAACTCATTAAAGAATGAAAACATTGCAGCAGGAGACTGTTTGGGCTTGATCTGAAAGTGTAACGTCTCTGATTTCATATGCAAAAAAAATTATTGCTCTACCCATATGCTTTCGGTTTTTATTGTCTTTTAAACAGAGGCACGCACACTGGAGCGCGGACACTCCCGTCGGTATTAGAAGGTTAAAAGGCTAAACACTTTATTGATATAGTACACAACCAAGCACATGGTCAGAACACAAACGAGTCGCAGGTAATGGTTCACACGGAGTACAATCCTGTCTCCATATGGACTACAAGTCCCATCATGCACCACACACACACACCTGTTCCAAGTCTCCTTTGATTAGGCTCACACAGCTGAAGCTGCTCATGTACTGATTTTACACACATACACGTCTCACTTTGATTCTCATTGCTGAGTCTTGTTAGGTTAACACCCTGTAGCATCAAGCCCCGGTCACACTGCACTTTTCTCCCCATAGACTTCTTATGTGTGCGAATGCGGCAGACCGAAAACGTAAGCTCATGCGACAAGTTTCGCAGTTTGCTGCATTGGAAAGGTCAAGCTTGGTAAACTCTGACCTTCGAAATCGCATCATGTAATTGCGTAAGACCAATCGAAGATCAAAACATGACCATTCTGGACAGAAATTTAAAATATGGAGTAATCGCTCTCTTTTTTAATGTCTAATCATCTTGTTTAATCCCACCCCTTTCTGCAGCACCACACAACAGAATTTCGCATGTTCAAACTGTAGTGTGACTGCGGCATTACAAAGTGTTTCCTGGTATAGTTTCCATGTGTTCTGACTAGGCATGGGACGATAACCGTTTTCAAGGTATTGAAAAAAGTCAAGGTTTTCATACCGCCAAAACTTTCTGTAATACCGTCCCTAAGGTGTGTGTAAGATATTTTATTAACGCTTTTTTTGTTTGTTTGTTTTTAGGATAACAGTATCTCCAGCAGAAAAGAGATCCAAAGATGCAGTTTTAAATGATAAAGAAATCAGTTTTTGACATCAGAAGTCAATGACTCATTTTCATTATTTAGCCTGACATGTTTACAGCTCCAAAATATATCAAATGTTTCTCTAAATAAAATATGTTTTTTACCCAGACACTTAAAAGAATATATTTTACAGCAGTAATCACAATATCGTCAAACCGTGAAACCGTTATATTTATATCCAAGGTTATCATACCGTCAGAATCTGATACCGACCCATGCCTAGTTCTGACCCTTTCTTTGTTTAATCGTTTACCCTGTCTGCATCATGTACTGACCTTCTTACCTGATGACGCTGCCGGATTGTCTGGTTTGTACCAGTTTGCGCCTGTTGTCGATCTTTGCCTGTCTGACAACAATTCTGAATAAAACCTGCAAAAGGATCCTCTCTCTGTTTTCCCTCGTCTCCCCCTGTGCTTACAAAATGTTACATTTTATTAATTTTTATTTAAAAATATATATTTCTTTGCATTTATAATTAAAAATTAATGATTTATTTGGATTGTTTCTGTTTTATAAAATCCCTTGTATAATTTTGTATTTAATATATAAATTAAATTAATAATTATTAGTGCTTTATTTGTATTTATTTTAATTTTTCATTAATTTATTAATACTCAATGACCTGTTTGTTTCATTTGTTTAATATTTTATGGTATGGTAACATCAGCTCACGAACATCCGATTATTAATGAATTAATTCATTTTCTTTTCAGCTTAGTCCATTTATTAATCAGGGGTCTCCACAGCGGAGTGAGCCGCCAACTATCCAGCATATGTTTTAAACAGTAGATGCCCTTCCAGCTGCAACCCATCTCTGGGAAACATCCATACACACTCATTCACACTCATACACTAATTTAGCCTATCCAAGTCCCCTATAGCGCATGTGTTTGGACTGTGGGGGAAACCGGAGCACCCGGAGGAAACCCACGGCAAACTCAACACAGAAACACCAACTGACCCAGCCGGGGCTCGAACCAGCGACCTTCTTGCTGTGAGGCAAACGTGCTACTCACTACGCCACCATGGCGCCCACGATTATTAATGTGAATCTTCAATTTGCTACACGTGCATGAAGTTGTTACGTGTAAATTGCTGCAAATGTAATGTGCGAATGGTTTGTGGTTCAGGCTGTTGCTCATCATGTAGATCTGACTCTTCTTCTCCTCTTTTCTGTGTTTCCTCCTCAGTGTCTGGAACCGTGCCGGGCCTCATGGGACCTGAAGGAGAACCAGTGTCAGGATCTGTGTGAGGTGTGTGCAAATATTATCTACGTCCAAAATCGCTCACTTGTTCACTAATCCCTATGTAGTGTATGCCGGATGAGTACACTATACAGTTAAAGTCAGAATCATTCGCCCTCCTTTTCCAAATATTTCCCAAATTCTGTTTAACAGAGCAAGGAATTTATTGTTGAATAAATTATGCTAATTAATACCCGTGTTCGTGTGGACCGAGCCTTAGAAACCTGCAGATGCCCTGAATGCAGCTAATGTGTTGAATCTGTGCTGTGTTTCCAGACTCAGTTCCCAAAGAAGCACTACGAGTGTCTGACGAGCTGTGAGTTCCTGCGGTCGGTGCAGACGCTGAAGCAGGGTGAGTGTCCGGCTGAGGAGAAGGCCAGCGGGTTTGAGGCCGCATGCGTACAGAGCTGCGACTCCGACAGCGACTGCACGAGTCTGAAGAAGTGCTGCTCCAATGGGTGCGGACACACCTGCCAGATGCCCAGGAACATTTATAAAGGTACACGCTATTCAGGACTGCATGTGAAACACTGCGTTCACCCCATAAAGACGGAAAATCTGAATTGTGGTATATAAAAGTTTGAATTGCGAAATGTAAAGTCAGAATTGGGAGATATAAAGTTAGAATAGTAAGATGCAAAAGTCTGAATCACAGGACGTAAAGTTAGGATTGTAAGATTTAAACTCAGTATTGTGAGACTTAAAGTCAGTATTGTGAGACGTAAAGTCAAAATTGTGAGACGTAAAGTCAGAATTGCGAGGTGTAAAGTCAGAATTGTGAGATGTAAAGTCAGAATTGTGAGACGTAAAGGCAGAATTGTGAGACGTAAAGTCAGAATTATGAGACGTAAAGTCAGAATTGTGAGACATAAAGTCATAATCGTGAGTCATAAAGTCAGAATTGTGAGATGTAAAGTCAGAATTGTGAGACGTAAAGTCAGAATTATGAGACGTTAAGTCAGAATTGTGAGACGTAAAGTCAGAATTGTGAGACATAAAGTCAGAATTGCGAGGCGTAAAGTCAGAATTGTGAGACGTAAAGTCAGAATTGCGAGGAGTAAAGTCAGAATTGTGAGACGTAAAGTCAGAATTGTGAGGCGTAAAGTCAGAATTGCGAGGCGTAAAGTCAGTATTGTGAGATGTAAAGTCAGAATTGTGAGGCGTAAAGTCAGAATTGTGAGGCGTAAAGTCAGAATTGTGAGATGTAAAGTCAGAATTGTGAGATGTAAAGTCAGAATTGTGAGACGTAAAGGCAGAATTGTGAGACGTAAAGTCAGAATTGTGAGACGTAAAGGCAGAATTATGAGACGTAAAGTCAGAATTATGAGACGTAAAGTCAGAATTGTGAGATGTAAAGTCAGAATTGTGAGACGTAAAGGCAGAATTGTGAGACGTAAAGGCAGAATTGTGAGACGTAAAGGCAGAATTGTGAGACGTAAAGGCAGAATTGCGAGACGTAAAGGCAGAATTGCGAGAGACATAAAGTCAGAATTGCGAGACGTAAACTCAGTATTGTGAGTATGTACATGGACTAAAATAAAAAGGTTTTTAATTTAGCTTACTTTCCAATATTTGTATATAATTTTTTGTATTTATTGTAATCTTTTTAGTATTTAAAAAAATAAAAATATTACTATTATTATTAAATAATATTTAGTGTTCCAAAAATGTTTCATGGCTTAAAATTAGTTTCAAAATTACAATTATTACAAATGTAAGTACTAAAAACATTTTCCTAGATTTAGATAGTCTTTATTAGATTGAATCGTGAGAAATAAACTTGTGAAGTTGGTGTCAAATGAGCGCTATTATATTTCTGTGGTGGTGTTTTTGTAGTGCAGATTGAGTGTGCTGTACGCGCGCTCTATGACTCTTCAGTTCTGATGTGGTTCTGCTTGTCAGATTTGCTGGTTTCGCCTCATTTACAGAAAGTCATAAAGGCTTTTATTGAAATCCAAACCCAATCAGCCGGAGTCTGCGATGATCTGCGTGTAATCGCTTCTCTCTGTGTCGCTGCTGGAAAACATTAACAGACCAAACCATGGCTCTCAGATGCGTCCGCTCACATCCATAATCTTAATTCAACCAATTTTTACATTCAAACTATTATTAAAATCAGAACAAGTCAGTGTAACAACAGCTGGGGGTCAGAAAGTCTATTTCTGGACCAAACACAGATGACAGCTTTTCTTTTTTAAAATAATCCCCAAATGATGTTTCTCAGATTCAGGAGTTTCTCTCAGTATTTCCTCTAATGTTTGTTCTGGAGAAAGTCTTATTAGTTTTATTTGGGCTAGATTAAAAGCAGTTCTTAATAGTGTTAAACCCATGTTAAGGTCAATATTATTAGCCCCCTTCAGCAATATTAGTGTTGGATTGTCTCCAGAACAAACCACTGTTATACAATGACTCGCCTAATTACCCTAACTTTACCCTAATTACCCTAGTGAAGCCTTTAAATGTCACTGTAAGCTGAATGCTAGTGTCTTGAAGAATATCTAGTCTAATATCCTGTCCATTAAAGGTGAAAACCCTGAAAAAAATTATTATGAAAAATACACTATTGTGGTTATAAATGTGTTGAATAAATCTTTGGGGAAAAATATATACAGGGGCTAATAATTCTGAATTCAACTGTATTTAGTACAAAATTAATGTGAAATATCCATAATGTTTACAGTAGCGTAAATAAAACAAAAATGTTTTATAAATGAACAACAATATAACTTCAACCAATAAGGAATTAGAATTGTGTGACGTAAAAGTCAGAAACACGAGACGTAAAGTCAGAATTGTGAGATGATCAACTGTTTTTAACCATTCCCGAGCACTGCGTTTGGCGTTTCAGGCAGTAGTGTCTGTCTGCGGACTGCAAGACAAGGGTGCAGCATGAACGGGTCTTAAAGGCGTAACTTGAAGTATGTAGAGTCGTAACTTGAAGTTATGAAGACATGTCAAAACTATGTTGATGGAAAGATGGTGCTGTACATCACTTATTAACGTCTGCACCTACTCCACACCTAAACCCAACCATCACAGTTCTTAACGTCTATACCAGGGGTGTCCAAAGTTTTTGGGCCGAGGGCCAGATGCAAAAAACAAAATGTTGTCCTGGGCCAAATTTTACAATTTCACAGACACGTGAAATTTCACAATTTCACACACACATATATATATATATATATATATATATATATATATATACACTCTTAAAAAAAAGGTTCTTCAGTCGTTCTTTACGATATTTGAGGTGCTATTTAGCACTTTTACTGTGTAAAGAACCTTTAAAGCACCTTTAAGAACCTTTAAGATTTTCAGTGGTTCTTTGGGGGGTTATAGTGCTATATAGCACCATTACTACTAGTAAGCACTTGTTCTTATAGCTAATTCTCATAAATCTTATGCCGGTTTTATTTGCAGAAGGGTAAAGTAACATTAAGAGCACCCCAAAATATAGGTGCTTTATAGCACCATTTGACAAAAGTACTATATAGCACCTATTTTTTAAGGTGCTGTATAGCACCAAAAAAGGTTTCCCCCTCGTTACTACCAAAGAACCAGTTTTGGTGCTATTTAGCACCTTTTTTTTAGAGTATATATATATATATGTGTGTGTGTGTGTTTTATTATGGAATTATTTTCTACATTTTAAAATCATAATATATATTTTACTCACCATAAACTCTGTTAATGTGAACAGTGATGTTGTTTCATCAGGGGAAATTTGGATGAATCCAAACTCTTGTAAAACTCGGACATTTCCCCGCACTCACTTCAGTGTGGTGTAATTGAAGGCGCGTAATAGCGACACCCGGTGGTTATTTATTGAATTACATCTATTTTTCTACAGCGGGACAGATTCTATTAATATTTATAAAAAGCCTCGCGGGCCGCCACTAAACTGATTGCGGGCCGCAGATGGCCCGCGGGCCGTAGTTTGGACACCCCTGGTCTATACCTACCACAACCCTAAACCCAACCTTCCCCAACCACCAACCCACCATTAACATCCACAACATCTCGTTGTGAGATCTAGCCTGGTTCAATGGGATCTCGATAACTTCAAGTTTCGCCTCTAACTTACTACAAATTACGCCCCTTCATGTTACGCCCCCGTCTTGCAGACAAATACACATGATTTCAGTAGCAAATATGCATTCAGCGTGAATGTCTCCTAAATCCGAGCATACGATGTACATTTGGCAGTGAAAAGACTTGCACAAATGCTCCCAAATGTATTTTGAGCACAGATAGATAAAATTTGGGCACATATGCAACCAGAATGGGTGAAATTTCGAGTCCTTCTCTAATAAACTCTAACGTTTGCTGAAGTGCCGCTCTCTTCCCTGCTCCGCTGATTTATGCATCGTCATGTGGAAGAATTTATACGTTTTATTGTATGATTGAGGCATGTACGGGTGTTTGAGCTGCGGCTGTTGTGAAATCCTGCATGTGTTTTCCTGCATCAGCGGCTCTTCATCACAGCTGTAACGAATCCACAGCAGAGCCTTTTCTTCAAAAGCTTTGTACTTAATAAACCTCTGATTTATGACATATGGAGTCATTTCAGATGTCTGCCGGGGTTAAGTGGAAGTCAGAGGCGTACAGTACAGATTCAGCATCAGCACACACATTGTTTTATTAACGTTTTACATTCTATACAGTTGAAGTCAAAATTATTTGTGAATTTTTTT
>CAIGQQ010007204.1:202761-214507 GCA_903798035.1 Danio albolineatus | reverse complement strand
TATGCAAGGTTAAAAAACACTTTCGATGTCTTATAATATCTATTTATTTTTACATCATTTTCCCACCGACTCCCATATGAATCGTCTGAGCGAGTCTTTTCCCCCAAGCACCTCCTTTACGTGACGCTACCACGTCACCACGTCACGTCCTTTACGTGTCAGCAGCCCAATGCCAGAACATATTGAAAAAACATCACTGCAGTTGTACATAGGGCTGGGTATCGAGTTCGATACTTTATAAGCACCGACCGAATCGTCTCGATACTATCGAGTATCGAAAAAATCATTTTCGTTCGGTACCAAATTTCGATACCCAAGGGTATAATCTTGTCAACGTCAGTGAGCTAGAAAACCTGCGGCATCCTAAACGTGCCCGGATCAAATGCTGGTGATGAGCCTGAATCAGCCTGCTGCGAGGCTGTCTTGAAAATCAATAGTTTACGGCAGTATTACGCCCACTCGCCCAGAGCTTGTCAAATGTGAGGCTGTAATGCGTACACTACACTTTAAAGCATGGCATACATTTAACGCAAACAATGTTTAAGTGAACAAAAGTATGGCTACATTATGCAAAGATTGGCGGCAACAGCGTGCGATGCAATATCTGTAAAAAAGTTATCGCGACCAAGACTGGCAACACGTCTAATATGATAATGTGGCCGTTTAAGCGGAGAAAATTAAAAGAAGAGACATCAAACGCGGGATGAAAACTTTATGAACCGATCGCTTTATTTTCCTCCTCGACACACACGCTTAAAGGGGAAACACACTCTTAAAGGGGAAACACACCCCGTCACTTTCAGCTCTCTTAAAGGGGAAAAACAACAAGCACAACTCGTGAATGCTGTCACATGGATAAATGTATGCGCCACAATAAAACACCTCGCAGTACACGGAATTAATTTACGAGCAGAAAGTTGCTCCGTGTTTGACTGCAAGATGATCACGCCAGCGCAGTCATCATCATATCCTCTCAGTATTTTCCTGACTTCAACAATGTGCCCAGCACAAGCGTCGTCCTCCGTGACTGATGAGGATAGCTGTGCGATGGCTGGGGCTCCGAAATGTAAACAGACATACAATACTAAAATGCTTTAAGGTTAACAGTAAATGATGAAGTTTACATTAAAATCATCTTATTTAAAAGTCCACCCTAATGTTGTTCCAAGCCCAGAAGATCTTTGTTTACCTTCAGAACACAAATAAAGATCATTTGGATTTAATCCAAGAGCTTTCTGATCCTCCCATAGATTTACTGGATATGAATTTTTCAATGCCCAGAAAGGAACCAAAAACAGTCTAAATAAGTCCATGTGATAAAAGTGGTTCAATCATAATTATATGAAGCTGCAAGAATACTTCTGTGCGCAAAGTAAACAAAAATAACTTTATTCAATGATTTATCTATGTGAGGATCAGAAAGCTCTTGGATTAAATCCAAACTATCTTCATTTGTAGATAATTAATGACAGAATTAAAATTTTTGGGTGAACTAAACCTTTAAGCAGCAGTAAGCCTCACAAATACTTCAAATTGATTGACTTAAAACTGCTTGAACTTTATTTAAACTGTTTGCACTAACATATTGTGTTAACTACACTTTGTTCATTTTGTGCTTTTGCTCCTTTGTTTATTGGTCTTTAAAGATAAGCCTGCTGTGAAGTGTCACAAACATCCTGAAAAAAATAAAACCAAAGTTTCTCTGAGATTGTGTTATGTCATCTTGTTAAAATGTATTTCTTAAAATAAAAGTATCGAAAAAAGTATCGTTCGGAACCGGTATCGAATTCAGGGTATCGGTATCGGAATCGGTATCGAAAATTTTGGAACGATACCCAGCCCTAGTTGTACAACAGCGTATTGCTATATTCTTCATCATAACAACAAACATTCAGTAATAATGAACACATCATGGACGATTGTAAGCCAACAAATAGTGACATTCGGCAGTAAGCTAAATGGCTACCGCTACATGCTGCACGGAGCAAACACAATACACACAACTACATCCATATTTACCTTGTTACAGTCAACAAGACTGGAAGAACACGCTGATCCAAATAAACTGGGTATTGATCCATCCTTTAACAACAACCGTGCAACAAATCCCGCGTTGTAAGCTGGTAGATTGGTGTAGCTCTCTTCAGAGAAATGACGTGAACACAGCACCGTGTTGGCCCTATAATTCTCAGGTATTTTACCAAAAAAAAAATCCCTCAACCACTCCAGGTAGGGAAAAGAGGTTTCCAGGTAGGGAAAATAACACAGCTTTTCCCTCGCACTTCAGAGCACAGCGTCTACGGGATCAATAACTCATGACCGAAACATTGTTCCTACACAAACAGCACCTCTTTTCAACCGTCGCAATGTATACAATCACCTACAGCCTTATTTTCCTAAAAATTTGCTTTCCTACGCGCTGGACGCATTATATTGAACTCTATGCGGAGGCGGCAGAGAGACCGATCCTTAGGGACCGTCTACAAAGAGCAAAACGCGAAAACCAATACTACAAAAGCTGTCAATAACTTCTCTCTAAATCTTTATACTGCCATCAAACTCAGATCACGCGTCACTGCTGTCCCGCTGGTTATACTACAACACTTATTGCGATACAGTGCTTGTTTTTTATTTTGTATTTTACTTGATACAGTGCTTGTTGTCTTCCACTTTCTCTTCCTTTTCCCGAACTAGTGGGCGGGGTTTATGTTTCGCGTTGACGTCAAGCCGAAACGGCTAAAGACTCGTTCTAATAACGATTCATTTAAACAACGAGTCGACTCTTTTATAGATGAATCAATCGTTTTAAACACTTTGCACTTTCAGATTTAAGCCTCAGCTGGACATTTCACTGCACTTAGAGCTGTGTAACACACTGCATGGAAGGTCATTTTCAAAAATCCATAATATGGGCTCTTTAACCAAACTGAACTGATTTAAACTGAACTCCAACACTGAACACTGGACTGACACTGTTTCAGTTTTTATAATGCATGTGAAGCTGCTTTGACACAATCTACATTGTAAAAGCGCTATACAAATAAAGGTGAATTGAATTGAATTGAATAGTAATATTATAATAGTATTCTCACAATAGGAATAATGTTTGTATGTACTGTGCAGCTGTAGTCATTAGCTCAGAACTGAAGCTGATGTGAATGCAGAGGAGCTTTATTGCTGATCTGATGAATGTCTCTGCTCTTTAACGCCTCTTCTACTTTGCTTTGGGTTGTTAAATGTGAAAGCTGTGCAGATGGGAATGCTGGAATCGATAAATCGCTCGCTCTCTCGGTGCTTTCCTGCTGAGTCCACTGACACGCTCCTCACGCGTGTCCACCACTGACTCATGCCAGCGCCAATAAAGGCCATTCACACACACACACACACACACACAGAGAGAGAGAGAGAGAAACACACATGCATACGTACCCATGCATGCCTGATGCTTCATTTATAAGTGTGTTTTATTAACTGAATGATTCACCAGCAATGCTAAAACGAGCAGTGCAGAATTTCCCAACAGCCTAGCAACAAACAAACCAATCCAACATTGACAAACTTCTGTTGATGGTCAGTTTAATCCCGCAGAGACTTTATATAGTACAGATACAGTATGGGTTTTCCTTTCCCTTCAAACAAATGAACAGATGCAAAATCCTCTTAGTGCCGTCTGAAATATACATCCAAAATGAACATTTTTCACAAGCTCCTTTGTTTGTGTTGAGATATTTAACTTTAAAGACCAGGATACGGACTTTATATTTGCCATAAAAGTGATATTACTGAACGTACACACAGGAGCCTGATAACAATTCTCATTTCAGAGGATTATTTCAGATGGAGTTTAGAGGTTTTTTGCATCTAAACTCTTCAGATGTTTATTGTGCTGTCTAAAACATAATATAATTGTATCTGCATTGACATTGGATGCAAATGTTGGAGAAATGTCAGCAAGATCAAAACAAAAAAGGATTTATTCGATGATATAAATTGCTTTACTATTTATTATTCTTATTGCTTTATTTTCCTTTTATAGGTTGAGTACGTGAAAATGCTTAAGGTATTAAAGGTGCAGTAGGTGTTTGCCTTCAGAAACATGTGTTGTTGTGCTGGTTGAAAGTCTCTTCACATTCCAGTAGTCATGATTAAAGTAAATGATCTAAATGTGTTTATATGTGTTTTTATATTCTGGGTGAGGCATAAGTGTTGGGTGATGTCGACCAATTGGGCACTGACGATGTCTAATGTGAAACATTGCGATGGACAATGACCCGCCAGGGCTATTCAATTGGCGGCCCGCGGGCCAAACCCGGCCCCCGAGACAATTTGTTCTGGCCCTCCAATTAGAGTGACCAAGACATCAGAAATAAATTTAGTTCAGTCAAAAAACGGCCGCTATAGTTATGAAGTGACGTGTCTGTTCAGTACAGCACCAGCTGTAGGTGAAGGCTGCGCAGAGCGTGAGTCACCTGACATTAGGTGAGTGGAGCGGGCAGCCAAAAATATTTGGATATGTTTGTAGAAGAGGCCTTTTGTACAATGCACTGATATCGTTGTTAGGGATGCAACGATTCTCTGATTTCACTGCGCTTCAATTCGTCACAGTTGATTAATCGTAAAGGCTTCTCAACTGAGCGTTTCTGTTGCACGGAACGAAACTGCTGCAATTAAACAGTTATGCCACCTGTGCACTAGTTTAAAGTTCCGAGCTTGTACGCTGAGGCCAATACACACGCACACTGAATTAACTACAGCGGTGAGTCGTTCCACTATCACGTCCTTTCCGCGCGCATGTTTGTTATTTCTAATGTAGAATACACCAATGTGCACGCGCAAGCGGAGCAACACGCTCGCGGCTTTCCAGGCGCACGCATTAGAAAATATCGCGGTGAGGTTGTGCGTGGCTTTCAGTGCAATGTAAACAAAAGATATGTTAGACGAATTATTATTAAAATGATTATGTATGTACACTGTCAGAAATAAAGGTACAGGAGCTGTCAATGGGGCGGTACCTTTTCAAAAGGTACATATTTGTACCTGAAGGGTCTATAATGGTACCTCAAATGTACTTTTTAGGTACAGTTAGGCACTAATATGCACCTTTGAGGTACCACTGTGGACTCTTTGGGTACAAATATGTACCTTGTACCCAAAGTTTCAGTGATATGGCCCCAGTGACAGCTCCTGTACCTTTATTTTTGAGAGTGTATGAACACAGATGATAACAAGAGTTAATCTAAATACTGAGGCCTACCTAATATAAAGCTTAAATTTACATTAGACGTGATAACTGTGAAACCATAATTATTCATCAGACTATAATCATACAACCAAAATGTATAATTGATGCATCCATAATTGTTATGCAGTTTAAACACATATGAATGTGAAAAAGAAACTTAAACAATGCACTGCTTTTGTTGTGCTCTGAAATAAAACATTTGAAGGTTTGTTAAAAAAAGCCACATTGTAAAATGCACTGAAATTATGTAGTTTCAAAATACAACATATTAACATTTTAATGTAGAAAAAAGCCAACGTGGGTGTCTTAAGGAGCAAAAATACAGCAAATGCTGTTGTGTCCTCACTCATACTGCAAGTCATACCTCTCCGACCCTTCATTTGGAATGCTTTTCATGAACTGGCCCCAATGACAAACTAATTGAATAGCCCTGTGCTCGGTGTTTGTTTTACCCATAACCAAATCATAAATAATTAAAGATAAGCTACACACTGATGAGCACCTGTCAATCACTGTTCCCGCAGGACTCTGGCTTGAATAGTCAGAGTGATCTGTGTTGTTATAATGGCGTCCACAAACTAATGTTTTATTTTATTATTGTACATGCAGCTCTGCAGATTTCACAATAATATCACTGACTTTTTAAAAATTATTTATTCTAACCTCAGGATTATGAACAAAACCAGTAAACCACATGACTCTGTGCATTACAGTGACTTTACCATGGTTACGACTTTCAATTACTGTACAAGAAAGATGTTTTATTATAGTTCTGCAGATTTAACAATAATGTAATCGACTTCTTGCTGAAATAAACCTATTTTGTTCTAATCTCAGGATTATGTACTAATCTCAAAAACCAATGACTGTGCTTTTATAGCGATTTTACCACAGTTGAGATGGTTAGTTATGTGCAGGGCCAGACGAAATCTGCGGACATTTTTTGCTATTTCTGCGGAGTATTTTGTTAAAAATCTGCAGATTTATGTGGAATGATTTTAGGAATATCATAACTAAAAATTTTAGATATTGAATAAAAAGTTATACCTTTTTAACTTTTATTTAATGTTTACAATGCAGATCCAATTAGATGCACTTCATTTGGTAAACAAAGCAAGTCTCTCATATAAAATCTCTTCTAAAAGACAGAAAATAGTACTTTAAAAACTGTATTGTAAATAATTCATATGAATATTTTCATATTAAGCAATATTTTTACTGAAATTAATTTGAAAACTGAATAAATATAATTGTACACACATTTATACCAGTAAATAAACAGAATCAATGATGGGCTGAAAATCTGCGGAATTCTGCCCGCGCAGATTCCGTGTGGCCATATTATTGTGTTTTATTATGTACTACCTGACAAAAGTCTTGTTGCCGATCCAAGTTTTGGGAACAACAAATTATAACTGGACTTCTAGTTGATGATCTGGCCTCAGCAGTGGCTCATATGAAAGGCGAAGACCTCTAGATTACACTGATTTCACCACAGTAAATATGATCATGTGTTGATGTTGACTGATGTAATGAGGACAGTGCGGTCTGACTCTGCTTAGACTAAAGTCTCGTCACTGAACCTTCAATAATGTCCAGTATAGAATATAATGTCCTGCTGCAGTGGAGACGGAATGAATGTTGTGTGTGACTCCCATGAGCTTGGAAGAGGACTGCATCCACACATCTCTGCAGTGACTCCAATAACGCATTAATAAAGTCATCTGGAACGGCAGAGAAAGCGTTCCTGCAGGACTCCCAGAGTTCATCAAGAGTCTTTGGGTTCATCTTCAACGCCTCCTCCTCCATCTTACCCCAGACGTGCTCAATAATGTTGATGTCTGGTGACTGGGCTGGCCAATCCTGGAGCAGCTTGACCTTCTCTGCTTTCAGGACCTTTGATGTAGAGGCTGAAGTATGAGAAGGAGCGCTATCCTGCTGGAGAATCTGCCCTCTCCTGTGGTTTGTAATGTAATGGGCAGCACAGATGTCTTGATACCTCAGGCTGTTGATGTTGCAGACACTCTGCAGATCTCCTCACGCCCCCATACTGAATGTAACCCCAAACCATGATGTCTCCTTCACCAAACTTGACTGAGTTCTGTGAGAATCTTGGTCCATGCTGGTTCCAGTAGGTCTTCTGCAGTATTGGTGATGATTGGGATGCAGTTCAACAGATGATTCATGGGAAACACCCACCTTCGACACTTTTCCAAATGATCAACTAGAAGTCCAGTTATTATTTGTTGCTCTTACAGCTGAGATCCTCCACAAGACGTTTGTCAGGTAGTGTACGTGTAGTTCTGCACATTTCACAATAATATCATTGACTACTACTTAGGATCATGGACAAAACCAGTAATCCGCAAGAATCTGTGCATTACAGTGATTTTAAAACAGTTGTCTTTAAGGTACGGTACAAGTATACTGTATTTTACAAGTGAAGAGTTTCGTTGCAAAACGCGATAAACGCCATTTTTTGACATTTGGATTTTATGATTGTAAATCACTGTTCAGATGTTTCCTATCTATGTGTGAGTTGCTGCCATTAACACAATTTAAGAATTAACATTTTAGGCCGAATACAAAATTTATTTTTTCACAAAACGCGATATCCACCAGACTAGTTTCTTTACAAAGTGCGATATAACAGTTATAGAATTGTTATATATATACAGCTATATGCTCGAGCTTAGCATCCCCTGAGGAGAGTCACCGCAGGCGAAGTGCTCCGAGTTTGCTCATTGATTTAACGATAATATCAAAACAAAAAAAACATGTTTTTAAAAAGAGGATTCGCTAGGCTAACTAAACACGTTTGCCATTTAATTGTTTATACTGTAGGCGAGCTGTCAGTCACAGGCTACGTCCGTCTGTCAGTCAGAGAATCAAAGCTTCAGAGTCCAGCTAACCTCATGGATTTTAATGACGGATTGGATCCGGTCATTCCAGCTGCATAATAATATTGATAATAATAATAATAATAATGATAATAATAATGATAATAATAATAATAATAATAACATTATTATTATTACAGTGAAATAAGTCATTAAATATGACGAGACGAGGCGAGCTTGTGTCCGCGGACTCGGTGAAACAGAAACTGCGCCATCGCGGCTCCGCCTGCTCTGATCATACAGGTTTGGTTTTCAGCAGCGGTGTTCAGGAGCCTCCACTCTTTCTGTAACGAGCTACAAGTCGTTTATTTAACTAACTTAATCTTACTTATCTATATTATAACTAATCACAATTAGTCTGAAGCTGTTTAAGGATGGTTGAAGCGATAAACATCCTGCAGTTAGTTTGCTCTGCAGCTCAGCCGGTATGTTGTTATCCGACCTTTTCATTCAGGGACTGGCCTGGATTACTGGCACACGCCATAGTCACATTATGTCTATTATGGCATTATGTGTTTGAATATTATGAATATTTACGATCTTTTGATAAATTATTGTTAATTTTCCCACTGATGATCCAAAAGATTTCTTCAAATGCCGCAGTGAAGCTGCTTAACGCCATTGGTGCCCCAGCAAAAAAAAGAAAAAGTTATGTCATATTGTGTGCGTTCTGGCCAAAACTAACTCAGAATCTTATTATTAATAATCAATCTTTGTATATACTGTTCCATATAGTGTTTATTAATTTTAATCAGTTTAAGATGTTTGACAATGTTAAGATAAATATGCTGCATTTTCTTCTTTATGAACTATTTATGGACACAAACTTCAATAAAAAGAATATGTGTCCCTGGCCTTCACTGAGCTCCAGTAATAGTTTAATGTACAGAAATTATGAATAAACTTGACTGTTGATGTCTTTAATAATAATGTCAAATAACCAACATTTCTCAAAATGGATAGATCTCATTTTGCAACGAAACCCTTCAAGAATAGATACGGTACAAGTAAGCTGATATTTTATCGTAGTTCTGCAGATTTAACAACAATATAAATGACGTCTTACAGAAGTAAACCTCTTCATTTATTCTAAACTCCGGGTTATGAACACAATCAGTTTTGGATATGACGAAGCGTCTCCACAGGTGAGTTTTGATGGATGTGTTGAATATCGCTCGTGACCATTAGCAGATTTTGGGCATATTTTTCACAAACAGCAGAGATCTATCAAGCTTTCTCCAGTCTAAACTGTAGCTCCGTTTAATCAATCATATATGTGTGTGTGTGTGTGTGAGAAAACTCAGCGGTTTGAGTGAGTGATGTGGGTTTAAGGGTCTGTTGGGCTCACCTAAAGGACTCTAATCAATCCGAGACAGAAATAGAGCAGCACGTTTGGAGTGTTAATCAAACGTTTGGCGCTGCGATTGATTCCATAGAAACCACCAGATTAAACTTTTGAGTAAGAGCTGATAGACGAGATGCTGAACAACATTTAGATCTCAATAATGTCAATACATTTGTGTGTTTGTGTTTGTTTGAGTTTACTGACGCGTACTAATGAGGACGCTAAAGATTTTCTGCCTTTATTTATTTATTTTGGTTTATTTCATTCGAGTGCATGTAAATAAATAAATAGTTTTCAAAGTTGAGTGTTCTACACAAAATACTTTACTTTAAAAGTAATTAAAGGGGTAGTTCACTCAAAATTAACTCTCACTCAAAGGGTTGTACACTTTATGAGGTTCTGTTGTATGCAAAATAAGATATTCTGAAAAATGTTGGAGAAAAGCAGCTATTGAAATCCATTGTAGGAGCAATAAATACTATGGAAGTCATTGGCTGTTTTATCCACCCTTCTTTATTATATCTTAATTTTTGTTCAACTATCTCAAATACAACTCAAACAGGTTTGGAACAGGTTGAGGAAATTATCTTTTTTGGGTGAACTGTCCCTTTAAATTTACAATTTTACTTTACATTAGATGATTGACAGGTCAAATAGGCAGTCTGGAGAAGGTTTGTTAATGTCGGCTTGGTAGTTTTGCAATCCGTCTGCAGTTTTGGACATGTACACATCTTTTTTTGCTTTGGTAAAATTTGTTATGATATTATAATAGTAATATTTCACCCCCAGAAATGATGCCCTCTTCTTACCTGACGGGCACATTAAGAGTTATTCAAATGGACAGACAGATACGTCAAATACAGCATGGACAAACCCATGATTGGGCACATTTTTACATTTAAAAAGACACTTTTTAAAATAATAAATTACACTTTTTAAACCAAGTGTTGGGTTTGTCTATATTTGACCCAATGTTGGGTTGCAGAAACCCAGCATTTTTAGAGGACAGATGTATAGATGATTGGTTGGTTGATTGATGGATGAAGAGAAAGATGGATGGACAAACAGATGGAGGGATGGATAAAAAGATGGACAGACGGATGGGTGGATGTATAGATTGATAAACGAATGGATGAACAAATAAATGGATCATTGGACCAGGTGCTGATGGATGGATAGATATATTGCATGAATGGACAGCTAGATAGATGATAGGAAGATGGATATATATGACAGAGTAATAGATATAGATGGATGGATAGATTGGAGGAATGATGGATTGATAAACAGATATATTAGATCAATTGATTGGATGGATGGATGATGGTTTGATGGATTGATGGACAGATAGATGGATAAACAAATATGTTGGATGGATAGACAGATAAATAGATGGACAGATATATTGGATGGATGGATAGATAGATGGAAATTTTGGATGGATGGATGGATAAATGGATGGATGGATGAACAAATAAATGGATCGATGACAGACCGTTTTATGGATAAATTGATGGATGGATAGATGGCCAGGTACAGATGGATGGATGGACAGATATATTCCATGGATGGACAGCTAGATAGATGACAGGAAGATGGATAGGTTTGATAGAGTAATATATATAGATGGATGGATGGATGGATGATGGATTGATGGACAGATGGATAAACAGATTGGATGGGTGGACAGATATATGATAGAAAGATGGATATATGGATGGATAGATAGATGGAAATTTTAGATGGATGGATGGATGGATGGATAGATACAGATAGATGGATGATGGATTGATGAACGGAAAGATGGATGAATGGGCAAATACATTGGTATAGATGGATGGACGGATAGATAGATATATTGGATGGATGAACAGATAGATTATAGAAAGATGGATAGATAGATGGAATTTTTGGATGGATGGATGGATGGATAGATATGGATGGATGGATAATGAGTTGATGAGCAGATAGGATGGATGGACAAATATATTGGTTTGGATGGATGATGGATTGGACAGATAGATCAATGGAGATAGATAGATAGACACAGATAGACAGATAGATGAATATAGATAGATGGATGGATTGATGGATAGAGCAATTATATTAGATGGATGATATGATGGATGGATGGATAGATATATTGATCGATGCATAGATGGACAGACTGGTGGTTTGACAGATAGACAGGTGGATGAATGGATGGATATAAGGACATGATTATATGAATGTAGATATCGGTGGTCGCCGTATCATTAA
>CAIGQQ010007204.1:181241-193756 GCA_903798035.1 Danio albolineatus | reverse complement strand
ATAGTTGCTATGGTTTTACGGTGATTCTATAGTTGCTATGGTAACACAAAAACTATTATTAATTTATCTGTTGCTGTGATTCTATAGTTGCTATGGTAACACCAGAACTATTATTATCTGTTGTGGTGATTCTATAGTTGCTATGGTAACACAACAGCTATAGTGATACAAACAAATGACTCAATTCTATAGTTTTGACCATAGACCCAATACTAGTTTTTTACAACTATAGAGTGTATTATTCTACAATTAACTATAGTAGGCTTCAAAACCCTTCAGTATTTACCCCAGGAAATGAACTGCATGTTCTATGGTAAATTTATTGTGTTTACTCTAATCTTTTTACACCAGCACTATGGCATTTTGCTTAATTGCTAAAAATAGGATTATTGCATTTTATCTATTTGCATCTGTAGATTTAATGATTCATTCATTCATTTTCTTTTCGGCTCACTCCCTTTATTAATTCGAGGTCGCCACAGCGGAATGAACCGCCAACTTACCCAGCATATGTTTTACGCAGCGGATGCTCTTCCAGCCACCACCCATCACTGAGAGAATCTGTTGGTTTAAATTATTCATATCTTTAACCCACACCAAACATAATAGATTTATTCATATCTATATTTTCCCCTATGTATAATACTGTGCCTCACTGACTCCTCTGCACCCCATTCACCCCACACTCTCCATAAACACTGCACTGTTTAATACTTGCACAATTAAAAATGCACGTATTCATCACACTACATTGCACTAATTCATCTAAAAGTGCATATCCGCTGCACATATACATTTATAATTATGTATCTGCATACTTCTGATTATTAATAGCAACCTGTACACATACTCATCTATTATTAATCTGTTCATAGTTAACACAACCTGTATATAATGTTCACAGCACATCCATCTGTAAATATCACCCACAGTTTTTCTATAACTGCACTTATACCTGTATCCTGCACTTACTGCTGTTGCACTCCTGGTTAGACCTGAACTGCATTTCATTGCCTTGTACTTTTACATGTGCAATGACAATAAAGTTGAATCTAATCTAATCTTTTCACATATAATGCAGCTGGTTTTATTGAACATTGTATTCCTGAACATACTCTGTGGTGATTTTTATTTATTTATTTACTCTTTCTGTATGTTTGCAGCATGTCTAGAGGGCTACATAACAGATGCAAAATCTTTAAAGAGCCCATATTAAACATTAAAAAGGGTCATATTTTAGTTTTGGGGGTCTCCAACAGCAGGCTGATCTGCATGCATAGTCAAAAAACACTTTCATTGTCTTATAATCTGCATTTATTTTTCCCTCATTATCCCAGCGACTCCTATATGAATCGTTCAGGGATTCATTTGTTCCCAAACCCCTCCTTAGCGCGATGCTAAACTGCGCTGATTGGACCGATGACCCAGTCTGTTGTGATTGTTCGACATCATTCAGCGCGAGAGAATGCCCACCACGGCTTATCAGTATTGAAGTAGTCAGAGTGTGTGCGTGAGCATATCTGACAACACTCGTTTCTCCCGGGAGTCGCCCGTATTTCAGACACCTCACCCCCGAAACGAACCCCCCGGTCTCCTAGCATTTCACTCTATTCTTAACCAGAAGTAAAAACATGCAGTATTAATGCACACAGCGGCAAAAGCTGAACCATTATGAAACAGGACCGCCGCACGTGTGTAGGAGAGCTGATGTAGCCATAGCAACGACAAACAGCAGAGGAACACGAGCTCACAAACGCATTTTAATCCGTAAACAAAGCGGCACGTGTCGCGTTTACAACGTGCTTTTAGACGCGATATGAGAATACAAGTTAACCAGAGACACTACAAGCGGTTACAAGTTACAAACACAATTAAATACATCATTTACAAGCTGGAGAAAACAATGAGGCGACTCACACTTGTTGGATAGCAGGCCAGAAAAAAGTCCCGGTGCTCCGAATCCTCCATTGCAAGCACTCCTCAGAGGGAACACAGCACATGGCTTGCATTTCTGCAGATATAAACCTCCACCACTGACTCTTCACAGTCTCATCTCTGGTTCATCTGCACACTTCCAGTAATATCCAGCTGAGCACATGTCTGCTACAGTGCTCTTCTCTGTGTTGCCAGATGTAGCTGACTGACTCCAGTCCAAACCCTCTCCAAAAGGTTTTTACCTGCACAATCAAACTCAAAACCGCCCAATCTGGCAACCTTTGCTCGCGCTGTTGTTTGTGGGCGGGGTTTGGGGTTTCGAATATCCCGGGGCTGCGTGCGCACATATGGGCGGGGCTTATGTTTCGTGTTCACGTCATGCCGAAACGGCTAAAGACTGGTAAGCACGGCGATTCGTTTGAGGAACTATGAGTCGACTCTTTTATAGATGAATCAATAGTGTTAAACACTGTGCACTTTCAGATTTAAGCCTCAGCTGGACATTTCACTGCACTTAGAGCTGTGTTACACACTGATGAAGATCATTCTCAAAAACACATAATAGGGGCTCTTTAACTTTAATTTTTAACCAGTTTTCAGGTTTTATTTTGCCAATGTGAGTGTATTTTATCTCTCTTGACAGTATTATCTGATTTATGGAGTGATAAAAGTAGATCTCAAATTCCCTTAGAACCTGGCTTAAATATTTAGATTTCTGGGAATTTATGCAAATCACATATGCAAATTTAATCATAGCATGTCTGAATTTTTTCTTCAATCCTGTCCCCATAGGTTTTCTTGCCTTAAATTCATATTACATGATGGTAGATTTCTTTATTTTCCTCTATGTAATGCACTGATCAGCCACAGTAAAGATGTTAAGAGTATTATTAAGTGTTGTTTTATCCACTGGACTGAAATAAGACCCAGAGTCATTTTTATTCATCATAAATTCGATTGAAATAGTAGTTATTTAGTTAAAACATATGCTCTTATCTGCCACTTTATTAGGTACACCAGTCTAGCTGCTTGTTTATGCAACTTTCTAATCAGCCGATCACAGTGCAGCAGCTCAGTGCATGTAGACATGGTGAAGAGGATCTGCTGCAGTTCACAGCGAGCATCAGAATGGGGAAGAAAGGGGATTTAAGTGACTCTGAACGTGGCATGGTTGTTGCTGCCAGACGGGCTGGTTTGAGTATTTCAGAAACTGAACTGCTGATCTACTGTGATTTTCACGCACAACCATCTCTAGGGTTTACAGAGAATGGTCCGAACAAGAGCAAATCTCCAGCTGTGGGCAGTTCTGTGGGCGCAGATGCCTTGTTGATGCCAGAGGTCAGAGGAGAATGGCCAGACTGGTTCCAGCTGATAGAAAGGCAACAGTAACTCAAATAAGCACTCGTTACAACCGAGGTCTGCAGAAGAGCATGTCTGAACGCACAACATTGATTCATGATTGGTTCAAACCAATCAGCGCGCTCTATTGTGAATGCGGTGCAACTTCATTAATATTCATGACAGCGTCGAAGATTGTTTACCTTTGTGTTCAGACACCAGAGAGACGCCACACTGTGTTGCCAAAACAAGTGAAAGAAGAAGACTTGTTTGCAGACACAGGTCACCAGTGTTGTGTTTATAAACGTGCTCCAACAAAAGTTTTGCTTTCATTTCCCGCTATGAGAGCGCAGCTGGACTCACTTGTGGACTACAGCGTACGCAGCAGAAATGTGTTTGTAAGGAACATGTTTACCCGAGAGCTTTCTGCATCTGGAAATGGTAAAATCCCGATTTGCCGCTCGTCTCCTTTTCAAAAAACAGCTGTGGTCCAGTTGGTGTTGATTGTCCTGTCTCTACAGATGTGGTAAGTGAGAGAATGCTGCTCTCCGAGTGTAAACATATAAACACCCTAATCAAACCGTTACCTTCGTGGAGAATTTTCGCCGCGTTTTGTGAAAGGATAGTCTAAACACACACAGCTTTCTGAAGCTGCCTACCGAGGGCGTCTAAAGTTACCATGAAATGCAGAGGGTTTTTTTCTAACATACGCCGTGCAGTCTGACACACTCCATTAAATCTGCACTCCTCCAGCAGTTACTCACATTTAATATCTCGTTTGTCATGAGGGACACGCAGGAAATCTTCCTGAGTAAAAGTGAAAATGCCAAACTGCCGTTAAAGTCAACAAATTAAGAATTTGGCAAACAATTAGATTACTGAAGTCAATGTAAACAGTCACTGTCTTTCTCCCCTGCATCTGTGTGTTTGTGTGTTGCCTGTTTGAAAATGAGCGGGTGCACAATTGGAAACTCCCATTTTTATGCAAAACCTTCCCCCTTTCCCTCCCCGACACTCCCACCTAAACAGAGCTGGACACACTCACTTTCCTGAGCTTTTCCAGACTAGGGATGGGCGATACCAATATTTTTGTTTCCGATACCAAGTATTTCAAGACAAGTATCGTCGGTATCGATACCGATACCAATACTTTAATTAAATATTTTATAGTGATTTAAAAAAAATGGTTATCACCTTTATTATTATTATTATTATTAAATTTAAACACAAAACACATGATTCATTTTTACATTTATTAAAATAACAGAACTATAATTGCCTAAATGGCACCATAACAAAAAATTAACTGCAGAAACCTTGTTTAATTAAAAAAGTACATCTCTCCCAGTTATTATGTGTGCCTAAACTCATTCATTCATTCATTTTCTTTTCGGCTCAGTCACTTTATTAATCCAGGGTCGCCACAGCGGAATGAACCGCCAACTTATCCAGCATTTGTTTTACGCAGCGGATGCCCTTCCAGCCGCAACCCATCTCTGGGAAACACATCCATACATTCTCATTCACACACATAAACTATGGACAATTAAGCTTACCCAATTCACCTGTACCGCATGTCTTTGTACTGTGGGGGAAACCGGAGCACCCGGAGGAAACCCACGCCAACACAGGGAGAACATGCAAACTCCACACAGAAATGCCAACTGGCCCAGCCAGGGATTGAACCAGCGACCTTCTTGCTGTGAGGCGAACGTGCTACTCACTAGGCCACCATGGCGCCTGTGCCTAAACTTTGTATTTTAATTGATAAACAAGTTTATTTTAAACTATTTAAACTAAACTACAAAAAATCTAAATGTCTTTACTTGAGTACAGTCTATTATTCTGAACCCTATGAAATGTAACAGAAATCTGATATATGGCAATTTACGCAAATTACATAAATGACAGAGTGTAGAGTAGGATTCCCCCTTAGCTTTGGCATATTAATATTACAAAGAATCATATATAATGATTCCCCCTCAGCATATTATATTTACAGTGTGTGGATCTGTGTGTTCATATGAACATATATCAGGTAAAACTCAATATAAACTGGCTGTCTGTATTTAACTCGACTCCACTTTCTGTAAAAATAATTCCCTCTACTAACGCTGAGCCATTAGCGGAGATACAGCGGAAGGATATTATAGTTCCCTTTCGTGTCCCTATTTAAGTAAATATTTATATATGTGGTGCTATAATTATTAAGATATTTTACTTAGTAAGAAAACCCCCAGAAAAGATCGACACTTTTACTTAAGGATCGATCCTTTTGATACATTCCCAGTATCGAAAATATCGATACATCAGGATCGATCCACCCATCCCTATTCCAGACTAGAGGTGTGAAAACACCCTGCTGAGACAGGCGGGTTTCGTGGCCCTTTAAATCACATGGAACGTCCAGGGATTGGTGGAACTGGCACCGTCATAATGATGATTGCCAGATAGAATGGAACCAATAAGAAACCTAAAGGTGGAGTAAGAAACAGAGACGATGAAAATAATAAACACACACACACAAAAACTAACATCGAACATAACAAACATCGCAAAAAGGAGCATAATAGGTCTCCTTTAAATTCATATCACACAATGGTGAATGTTTTTCTCCTCATTTCTCTGTGAAGTGCTCCGCATCAGCCACAGTGAAGGCGTTTACATGCATTATTAAGTGTTATTTTAACCACGGCATTGAAATGAAAGCGACTCCTGCGTTTGCTGAGAGAATGAACCGTTCCTGAGTCATTTTCCTTCATCCCTCAGGCGCTTTCTATTTAGGTCTCATAATGAGCAATCGCTGGACTCGAACACATTAAAGCATATCTGAGATCTTCTGCCGTTTGCTGGACAAAGACTGGCCTCAGTTAAACATGAAGAAATGTGTTTTTCTTCAGAGCGAGCTGCACGTCGTCTCTCTGCTGCCTCCAAACGCTTTAAATCTGGAAACAGAAGATCTCAAACCAGATTCACTGCAGAGTTTCCATCATTCCCTTAGTCTGAGCTTCAGAAGCAGTGGATGAAGAGACATTACTGAGCTCAAAAAAATGATATGTTGGCTTTAATTAGCTTTTTTTTGTCCACTGGTTCCACATAACTGAGTTAAATTACCTTAAAGAGGGAATATTTATTTTAGTGAACTTAAGTTAGTTACATCAAGGTAATTTTGTTTAGTTCAATCAACATAACATTCATTCATTTATTCAATTATTTAGGTTTAATTATTCTAAAATGTATATTGTTATGTTTAACACGATTTAAAAAACTGTTTCCGTTTCATTGAGTTTATTCAATTGTATACATACTGTTAATGCTAGAAACTGTGCATGTAATGGATCAATTTTAACAAATAAAAATGTTTAGAGGTTGTGGCTCACAATCTATAGTTTCTTCTATTATGGTTGGAGCTTCTTTTAGGAGTTCAGCACTGAACCTGGAGAGATTCTGGAAGTTGTCCTTTGTCAAATGCTATTGATTAACTCAATGAAACGGAAACAGTTTTTTTTATTGGGTTAAACAACAATATAAATTTTAGAAGAATTGAACTTAAATAATTGCATAAAATAAAGCTAAATTATGAATGTTATGTTGCTTGAACTAAACAACATTACCTTGATGTAACTAACTTAAGTTCACTAAAATAAATATTCCTTCTTTAAGGTAACTTAACTCAGTTACGTGGAACCAGTGGACAAAAAAAGTTAATTAAAGCCAACATATCATTTTTTTGAGTGTGAGCTCTTACGCTCTGGCCCGTGACTGGATTCCAAAATTGTAAGGATCCGAAAGAAAACAGTGGGCCACACTATTAAAGAAGCTAAAAATATCAACAGCTGAGTCTCTCGTCAGAATAACCCCCATCTATGACTATATTTAGGCGACATGAGGACAGACTCAGACAGACTATGTGGCGTTCAGCATTTATTATGTCAAACTGATTTTAGCGTAAGTGAAGAGCGGGTGGGTGTAGGTTGAGTGCGCACGACGTGTGTGGTGAAGAGCAAGGAGGGATGGGATGGAGAGGGGTGTGCGACGTATTTGAGGAGCGGGAGGGAGACGCACGATTTCAGGGCGATTATCTTAGCTGCAGTCTAGGTGCCGGAGGCTGGAGAACTCGAGGCTCGTCTGTCCTTGGAGGGTCACAGGAATCTGTCTCATGCTGTCCACTCCTCCATGCACCAAACAGCTGCTCAGGATACGGCCTGGTCCAGGATTATGGAACCTTGGAATCGTCTCGTCGCGGGTCTTGGATCACATCCGTGGCGCTGCATAGTCTCTAGGGGCTTTGGGATGAGTATCCCCAGGTGGAGATAGAGAACAAAGAGAATAATGAGCGTAGCTGCTGTTCATAGTGTAAATAAACGAGATGCGTGGAGCACATTCATGCATCATACCGCTATGTGCTGTATTGAGTGTGTGCTTTACCAAAATCATTGTCATTGGTTTGTGGGTGACTCACAGAACTTCCAGAAGACTTGGGATGTCTGCCTTAGGACTAAAACAAGGAGGAAAAACAATCTGGCACAACTTAAAATAGCATGGTAAATAAATAACCCGCAGAACAAAACAGGTCACAGATAATGTTCATCAGATAAAACGTGAAGTGGGCTTGAATTCAAATCACAATGCTGAAACGGGCTACTCACAGTGCTGAATCAATGGCTAAAGTTACATCTCCCCTTGTTGACTTAGCCTGACTGAGTCGAGGCTAAATATCCATCACTCCTAGTGGTGGACTGTGGTATAGGTGATGGAGCCTGAATAAAACGCCTTCAGTTTTGTAATGAAATGGAAAAAGTATCAACATTAAACATCATGTGAAGCCAAAATTAGATTTTTATTTTTTATTTATCCACGGAGACTGTCTGGTAAAACGCTGGCCCTCTGACTAAGGGTGCTTTCACACTTGGTTCAAATGCCTGGACCGTACCCAAATTTGATTGTCCCCCCTTGCCACCTTCTCAGTTGGTTTGTGTTCACACTGTCTTCTTTCCTCCTGAACCCCGGTACGCTTGCATCATCAAGCTGCTGTTTTGTGTCTGGCTGTTGCCAGGTGATGGACACGAAAGCAAAGCGCCAAAATGGAAAGACGTCTGCACATCGCGGTCGTTTTGCTTTTACTGAACCTTTTGGTTTTGGACATACAGAAAGCCGCAAACATAATATAAACGTTCAGAACTTCACGTGATGTCCAAGCTGTTTTTGGAGAAGACAAGCAGACATTATCACTGTGTTTGCCCTGGCTCAGTCGCGCTTGTCAGCAAGGTAAGAGTATGTGATACTCAGACACACACACAGAAATGAACATTATGAAAACTATAGTGTGTTGTACAGTTGGCGGGTCACTTCCGGCTTTTGGTGCGATTGCATTTTATACTACAAGTGAACCGTACCAGAGTTCACATGAACCGTACCCCAGACCAGTAGCAGTTTGTAAAGTGCTATTTTCTGTCTTGTAGTAGAGATTGTATATGAGAGACTTGCTTTGTTTACCAAATAAAGTGGATCTGAATGGATTTGCATTGTAAACATAAAATAAAAGTTTAAAAGGAATTACTTTTTATTTCATATATTAAGTTTTTAGTTATGATACTCCCAAAATCATTCCGCGTAAATTTTAGATTCCGCATAAATAGTAGATTTTTAACAAAAATTTTTTGCAGAAATGGCAAAAAAGGTCCGCAGATTCCGTTTGGTCCTAGAGATGACCCCTCTTTTACAGACACACTAGAAGATAACCTGCATCTCTTATAAAAACAGTATTTTTAACTGTTCGTACTATATGAAATGCACCGTATCAGCCACAGTGAAGACGTAAAATGTATTATTAATGGGTAGGGGTGTCAAAATAAATTGTTTCTCCGGTGCATCAATGCAGACAATTTGATATCGGTTCAGTAATAGATCATAACCGTTTATTATTACGTACTGACATCACTTATTTCCTATGTCCATATCTGTCAACCCTCCCATTTTACTTGAGATTCTCCCGTATTTTACAATTGTATCCCAATATCATCCCGTAAAGGTATTTTCACGTATTTTCAATCTTTCTAGGAAGGGTGTCAATAAAGAGCCAATCCTCCTTATTCGCAAACCATACCGTCGAACCACCAGGGGACGCCGCTTCCTCTTAAATGTGAGTATGTTCTGTACTTTCATTTTATTTAGGCATGAAAACGCTTTGTAATAAATATAAAAACATCGGGATTCCCTTTCCTTTCCATTACAGGTGCTGTTGCCCCTCAAAAAAGTCATTTTCAAGGTAAACAGATTCTGTACATGCGATTTGAAGCGGAGCAAAAGTGGACACTCTGGGTTATGGGTGCATGTTTGAATACCGATATATACACATAATAATAATGATAATAATAATACCAACAACAACACCATCTAAACATGTCGATCTTGGTGTTTTTTTTAAAAACACAACAACTTTTGTCTTAAATGAGCATAATAAATTCTTAAAGCAATCGAATGCTATAATTGTAGATGTGTGCATTTTTAAAGTGACACCTCTGTTATTTAATGTAATCAAGCGAACAATCTAAATGAGAGATTCACTCGCTGCTCTTTGAATAGGTTAAACTGTTTGCTATACTATTTGCAGATTTTTCTAATGTATACTATTTATTCTATCCTTAATAATAATAATAATAATAATAATAGTAATGATAAAACATATTTTTTGTTTTTTCATATTTTTTCAATTGTTTATTTACATGAAACCGCTCCAGATGAACATATTTAGTAATTTTGAGAATTTGTATTATTTATTCATTCATTCATTCATTTATTCATTTTCTTTTCGGCTCAGTCCCTTTATTAATCTGGGGTTGCCACAGCGGAATGAACCGCCAACTTATCCAGCATTTGTTTTACACAGCGGATGCCCTTTCAGCTGCAACCCATCTCTGGGAAACATCCAGACACACTCATTTACACTCATACACTATGGACAATTTAGCCTACTCAGTTCCCCTATAGCGCATGTGTTTGGACTGTGGGGGAAACCAAAGCACCCGGAGGAAACCCACACCAACACGGAGAGAACACGCAAACTCCACACAGAAACGCCAACTGACCCAGCCAGGGCTCGAACCAGCGACCTTCTTGCTGTGAGGCGAACGTGCTACCCACTGTGCCACCGTGGGGCCCATTTTTATTATTTATTCATTTATTTTTTTGGTATCACTTTATTTTGATGGTCCCTTAAATGCATTTTGTTGAATTTAAGTTACTTTTCATCTACATACCAAATAATTCTCAATAGATTATGAGTAGACCATTAGGTTGGGGATTAATGTAAGTTGGCATGAAGTTTCTTATAGTTTTATTAGTCTTATAGTTCTTTTAGTCAGTTAAATGTCTGTTGAAGGAGCAGTATCAGTGATTGGCATGTAGTTGTAATGCAAATTTTAATGTAAATTTAAAATGTGCAATAGGGACCATTAAGATAAAGTGTTACCCCTTATTTTCACATCCCGATGTTGACAGGTGTGGCTATGTTGCGGTAGAATACTATGGCGAAGGAGGCGAGGGCGAGTAAATAAAACGCTCCTACTACTTAAAAAGCAGATAATTGTGCACGGTTCACTGCGTGTAAGTTTGCTGGACAGTCTGTCACCGACACTGAAGAAGGTCCAGCACGAGCCGCTGTTTCACTACTAGGGTGAAATGCTGTAAAACTCTACCTCTCTCTCTCTCTCTCTTTCTCTTTCACACTTTGGACATTTGACCCGCTGGCGTGTTCGTAAGGTAACTTTCCCTCTCCTCTCGGCTGTTAAAAACGATTCTTGTGGATCCTGACACAAGTGTGCCTGTGGTGCAAGTTTTCTCCACTACGTCTATTACGGATTACCTGTGATAACCGCACATATGGACTACAAGTGCTGTTGTTCTTCCCGTGTCAGTCATCGGTGAACAGTGTTTTTTAATTTAAAAAAATTTTTTTTAAAGCCAATCGCAGCTCTTTCTGTTGAGCGGGTGAAGACTATGACCAATGATAGGAGTGTAAGAACTCACTCGAGAGCTCAGAAAGCAAGCAGGGTAAAATTTACGCGCACAGACCTGCAACTGTGACCACATATCAGTACAATTATAAAAGAAGACGCTTCAATCCTGGTTTATGGCTGTTAATCAGGTTTATTTTGTTCGTCAATTTAACGGATGTCCCTACAGCAGATATTAACCTGTATCCTGTCACATTTGCTGTGCAAAAACAGTGCAAAGTTAGCGTAAGACATTGTGTGTGACTCATCGTTGCAGAAAGGCTTGAATAAACTCCACTTCATTCATTCATTCATTCATTTTCTTGTTGGCTTAGTCCCTTTATTAATCCGGGGTCGCCACAGTGGAATGATCCACCAACTTATCCAGCATTTGTTTTACGCAGAGGATGCCCTTCCAGCTGCAACCCATCTCTGGGAAACATCCACACATTCTCATTCACACTCATACACTACGGGCAATTTAGCTTACCCAATTCACCTATACCACATATCTTTGGACTGTGGGGGAAACCGGAGCACCCGGAGGAAACCCACACCAACACGGGGAGAACATGCAAACTCCACACAGAAACGCCAACTGACACAGCCAAGGCTCGAACCAGCGACCTTCTTGCTGTGAGGCGACAGCACTACCTACTGTGCCACCATGGCGCCCAACTCCACTTCAAATACATCAAATAATCATTGGGCACATTCTTACTGTAGTGTTTCTCACAGACGTTACAAGAGATTTGCTTCCTTCATGTCTGTCTTAGCCGAGGCGGAGACTAAGACTGAGGCACACTCCGACAGGCATGTGGAAACGGTGGGTGGTGAGAACCAGCATTAAGGGCATAACAGGGGCGAATCTAGTGGTGGCGCCACAGGGCCACTAGCCCCCGTTTAAATCGGTTTGGCCCCTGTTGTGCCCCTCTAAGTCATTGCTGATTTAATTCAAAGCTCGGACATAAAGAAGCGCTTTCACTCATGTTGAACGCCGGTGATGTCTGTTACTTCAGCTGTTTAACTTGTGTGATGAGTGCTTCTCTGTAGATCCACTGGCTTGTTCTGAAACAGGGAGTAAAATAGTCACAATATAGCAGTGTTTTAGAATGGACCAAAATAGTCTTGGTATATCAGATAGTCCAACACTATCTCACGGCAATTCGTACGATCTAATTGTGCCAAGAAAATATCCCCAACACCATTACACCACCACCACCAGCCTGAAGCGCTGATACAAGGCAG
>CAIGQQ010007204.1:120027-141241 GCA_903798035.1 Danio albolineatus | reverse complement strand
TCTGAAAAAGTGGATCGTGCAGTAATTTTGATCGTCCACGATCAAATAGCGTATTATCGCACAGTCCTAGTGTTGGACTAAGTGTGCAGATTTGTGTTTGTAGCTTTTATATGGTTTTATATATATATATTTCTTTGTTTTTATTATCTTGACTTTGTTTTTGCTTTGGCGGCTCTTTGGCCTCTTTGGTTCAAGTCCCAGCTGGGTCAGTTGGTGTTTCTGTGTGGAGTCTGCATGTTCTCCCCGTGTTGGTGTGGGTTTCCTCCGGGTGCTCCGGTTTCCCCCACAGTCCAAACACATGCGCTATAGGAGAATTGATTAACTAAATCGGCCGTAGTATATGTGTGTGAATGAGTGCTTCCCTCTTTTGTTTTATTGCTGAGCTACAAAAAAAGGCTAACTGAAATTACATGCTTCAATTAAATGGAAATGAATCCGAATTTTAAAATGTAAATACTGTCACTCGACGGACAGCGGACTACGCAGCAAATCAAAGCAAACACTAGTGTAATTCTGTTATAAAGGAGATTATTTTACAGTATAATGAACTTATTACAGATTTTCACTGTAATAAGTTCATTATACAATATAAAAATTACTCTATTTAATATAAAGCAATGTTTTCTGGTCATTTTTAAATTACCCATGGCAGCTATATTTACCTTCGGCCCACTAGTCTCAATCAAGTTTGGTTTTTGGCCCTTTATAAGAAAAAGTTTGGGCTCCCCTGCTTTAGACCCTATTATTATATGCACAAATGTATAGTTAAAGTCAGAATCATTCACCCGCCTGTTATATTGTAGATTTTTATATATTTTTTCCAATTTCTGAGACATTTTTCACACATTTCTAAACATAAAAACATAAAACAACCATTTTAAGGTCAATATTATTAGCGATATTTGTTTTGGATTGTCTCCAGAACAAACCCACTGATGATTATCCTCCTCATAATGGAGCAGTCCTACAGTCGACTAGTGTTTGTATGAGTGTTGCATGCATTGGGGAAAGGAAAAGGGAAGAAAATCACTAGGGCTCTGATTGCGTAACCTGATTTGGTTGTTTTTAAAATTATTCAGGGATTTGAGGAGGATTAATGTTGATAGGACATGACAACAGCTTATCTTGACATGTTTGTTTCTCAGTCTGTCAAAGTCAAAGGCAGGAAACATCAGCAGCGTCTGGAGATTTCAGATGTATGCTTGAAGAAAGCGTGTTCGGATTGCTGCAGAATCCACAGTGATCTGATTATTCAAAGACAGGGGAAAATCCCTGGAGATCGAGAAGCGAAAGCATCATTTTTCACACACAATGATTTGCTCAAGCTCCTTTAGTCCCATTAGAGATTCAGAAATGCATATAATCCATGTATTTATTTTGCCACGTGATGACTGCGGTGCGGAGGATGATCATAATTAGGGAATCCCTGTATAATTAGGCTGGATGTTTCAGGATTATCTGTACTGATTGGATGTACTTCGTATGACCCTGAGACACTTGAGGAGAATTAAGCTGATGTGAGGTCATGCTGAGCAAACTCAGGCCAGGTTTGTTTGGAAAAGTTCACTCCGGATGATAAACGGCTTTAAACACCTGTCGTTGGTGCATAATGAGTATGTGTGGCTTTAGTCATTGAGGTTTAGATGGTCATGAGCATAAATAAAATCCCAGGAGACCTAATGTGTTATGGTAAACATATTAAGGCTAAAATTAAGTAATAAGAACTTGCGGATTAGACAGAAAATCTTAAAAATAATCACTGTCAGTCAAAAAATTCATCTGTTGTAGTAATTATACAGTTGCTACAGTAACACAAGAAGTTAAGAATTATAGTGATTGATCTGTTGTGGTAATTCTATAGTTGATACAGTAACACAACAGCTATAATTGATCTGTTGGGTTAATTCTATAGTTGCTATGGTAACACAACAACTATAGTGATTGATCTGTTAGGGGTAATACCACTATAGCGATTGTTTTGTTGGGGTAATTCTATAGTTGCTACAGTAACACAAGTATAGTAATTGATTTGTTGGGGTAATTCTATAGTTGCTATGGTAACACAACTATAGTGATTGATGTGTTGTAGTAATTCTTTAGTTGCAATGGTAACACAACAACTAAAGTGATTTTATAGTTGCTACACTAACACAACAACTATAGTGGTTGATCTGTTGGGGTAATTCTACAGTTCCTATGGATACACAACAATTATAGTAAACAATCTGTTGGGGTAATTCTATAGTTGCTATGGTAACACAACTATAGTGATTGATCTGTTGTAGTAATTTAGTTGCAATGGTAACACAACAACTATAGTAATTTTATAGTTGCTATGGTAACACAACAACTATAGTGATTGATCTGTTGAGGGTAATTTTATAGTTGCTACACAAACACAACAACTATAGTGATTGATGTGTCGGGGTAATTCTATAGTTGCTATGGCAACACAACAACTATAGTGATTGATCTGTTGTAGTAATTTAGTTGCAATGGTAACACAACAACTATAGTAATTTTATAGTTGCTATGGTAACACAACTATAGTGATTAATCTGTTGAGGGTAATTTTATAGTTGCTATGGCAACACAACTCCTACAGTAATTGATCTGTTGTGGCGATTCTATAGTTTCTATGGTAACACAACCAATATAGTGATTGTTCTGTTGGTGTAATTCTGTGGTTGTTATCACAACAAGTAATGAGATTGATCTGTTGGGGGTAATTCTACAGTTGCTACGGTAACACAACCACTATAGTGATTGATTTTTTGGGGTAATTCTATAGTTGGAACGGTAACAACAACACTTAAAGTGATTGATCTGTTGAGGGTATTTTTTATTGTTGCTACAGTAACACAACAAGTATATAGATTGATATGTTGGGGTAATTCTATAGTTGTTACGGTAACACAACAACTGTAGTAATTGATATGTTGTGTTAATGTTATAGTTGCTATGGCAACACAACAACTATAGTGATTGATTTATTGTGGTTATTCTATAGTTGCTATTGTAACACAACCACCATAGTAATTGATCTGTTGGGGTAATAGCACTATAATGATTGTTTTGTTGGGGTAATTTTATAGTTGCTACAGTAACACAACTACTATAGTGATTGATCTGTTGGGGGTAATTCTATAGTTGCTATGGTAACACAACTACTATAGTGATTGATCTGTTGGGGGTAATTCTATAGTTGCTATGGTAACACAACAACTATAGTGATTGATCTGTTTGGGGTAATTCTATAGTTGCTATGGTAACACAACAACTATAGTGATTGATCTGTTGGGGATAATTTTATAGTTGCTAAGGTTACACAACCACTATAGTGATTGATCTGTTGGGGGTAATTCTATAGTTGCTACGGTAACACAACAACTGTAGTGATTGATCTGTTGGGGGTAATTCTATAGTTCCTATGGTAACTAAAGTAATATAAAAAATAACCCAATACTGTAGTTTTCTTCAACTGTACAGAATATTATACTACAATACAGCACAGTTTACTATTGTAAACGAGCCAAATAATCTGACAATGGGGCAAGCAAAATAATCTTATGTCAAAACGAACAGCTTGATTATATTAATTGCTTCCCCCATTGGCAGGTTGTTTAGCTTGTTTTAAGGAAAAACTCACTCGATTTTGACCCAAATGTTTTTTTGCAGTGCAGTATTCTGCACCTACCGATAACAGATGTACAAGCCACAAATGTTTTGGCTTTTTGTATTATTATTTATTTTGGTAAACAACGTTTTCATTTAGGTCTTTCTTTGTTTTATTGCTAGTCAACATCAGTAGCACAGGTTTGCTTCTGCAGTACAGTATGTTGTGTGTTTATGCTGTAGATCTTCTCTGAGCCTCACTGAAGTGAATGAACAGATTCTGCAGTGAGAAAACACACGTCACACAGCACATTTACAGTGTGATGAACGAGACCCGCTCACACACCGTTTAACACACAGTAAACAGAACAAACACAAGACGACATCACAGTCTGCTCTGCAAAAAAAGTGTTTGTCCGCTCTCTAAACCAAATATCTAAACACTTGTAAATCAAGAAGCATTTTCTAGACGAGTAAAAAACAACATGTTTTAATTCCAGAAATAATTAGTGAAAATGAAGTGAGTTTTGCCTTAAAACAATCAAAATAATCCACCAATGGGGGAAGCAAAATAATCTCATTTTTAGCTTGCAGTAAGTTCGTATGGTAACATTTTAGAATGATGATCCATTATTGAATTGGCGACATGGTGGCGCAGTAGGTAGTGCTGTCACCTCACAGCAAGAAGGTCGCTGGTTCGAGCCTTGGCTGGGTCAGTTGGTGTTTCTGTGTGGAGTTTGCATGTTCTCCCCGTGTTGGTGTGGGTTTCCTCCGGGTGCTCCGGTTTCCCCCACAGTCCAAACACATGCGCTATAGATGAATTGGGTAGGCCAAATTGTCCGTAGTGTATGAGTGTGAATGAGTGTGTATGGATGTTTCCCAGCGATGGGTTGCGGCTGGAAGGCCACCCGCTGCGTAAAACAAATGCTGGATAAGTTGGCGGTTCATTCCGCTGTGGCGACCCCGGATTAATAAAGGGACTAAGCTGAAAAGAAAATGAATGAATGACTGATCCATTATTGAATGCCAGTTCATGTTTTTACTAACGTTAACTAAGTATAAATAATCTTGTAAAGCATTTATTAGTCACAGTAACCTCATTAACTCATGCGTTATTAAAATCCAGGGTTAATCCAAACATTAGATAATGAGTTAGAATGAGCTAATGTTATTTAACTTAATTAATACGACATTAACAAAGATTAATAAATACCTTAAAAAATATATAACGAACTGTTTGTTCATGTTAGTGAATACATACAGATATGGCTACTGAGAACGTGCGTTTCTTCACGCGCAGTACTGCAAATTGTCACGCACAGCCACGCGGAGTACTGCAGCTTCCAAGGCAGCCTTTTCATTAACAAAAAAAAAACGTTTCTGTGCTTTACGCAATAGCCACCAGGTGGCGCAAGGAACAACCGCTTTTCCACTAAGCCGTCATGCCGCGTTTAGATGCATGTACAGTATTTGTGTGTGAGAGACCGGGCAAAAGAGCGCTGGATGCTGCTCCGTCGATGCCTCGAGCAGCTGGGTTTCTTTATTTATTCATATTTGTATACACAAATGACTACAACAAAGATATAAAACTTTACAAATTCCACTTTTGAGGGCTCAACACAATTTCATAGATCTGGATAAAATAGCCTAAGCTACATTGAAATCATTTAAAGATATACAAATATCAGATATAATAAAAACATTGAATAAACCCGGATAAAACAAACAAAAGCTGTAAACGATTTAGGAATATAGAGTACAATATAAATTAATTAAACAGTTTTAAGCCATTTTGAACTTTAATTGTACAAGCGCCTTTCTGAAAAAAAGGAATTTAGATATTTTCTAAAAACAATAAACAACGGAGTTTACTTTTATTTAATACTTTTATTATTTTAAAATATTATTTATAAAATATTTGGATACAAGGATATTAATCAAATCGTGCAAACAGAGTTTTTTTTTTTACAAACAGATTGGGAAAACTACTGGTAGAAATATGTTCTATGACATCAAAAAAGTGTTAATGTTTTTATATAACATGGTAAAATAAAAATAAAAAATGAAAATAATCATCACAAGAAAGTAATTAAATCGTTTGTTACAACATCAAAACCCATTCCTGCAAAGGTGAAACAAATGATGACGGAGAAGTCAAAGTAAGATATATGAAAAAATAACCTGATTTTCTACAAGTGAAGCACGAGCACACATTGCTTTGCATCTTATAAACACAACCAAGCCTTATAAACACACTCGGGACCACCCCTTTAACCTCCATAGGGCTTAGTGGCCACATTTTAGCTCTTATGTCCACAATTGTATACGTTGAATGTTTTCTATTCTGTTACAAGCATACAGTGTCGTCCTGCAACTGTGTTGTAGCATATAAAATGTCCCAAACACTATTTTTAACTGTCCAAAGTGGGCAAAAAAATGTGTTTTTACTTTTTGATAGTCAGAACTTGTTCAAAAAATATGTGTGTATGTGTTATTAACCACAAGTCCACATATATGGACATCCTTTTTCTCTAAAAGTACATCATATCCAAAGATGATACTTAGGTTTTACTCTAATTAGGTTCCAATAAGCCCAAATAGCAAAGAGAAATAACAAATGCATGCAAAAAACAGCTCGGGCCTTAAGAGGTTAAGTGACATTCACTTGACACAATCAAATACATCACAACCTGTTTTTGTCTTTGTCATGGCAGCCTGACATTACCAAGGCAACAAGACTTACCTATTACTTAAATAACGGCTTTTACAATCCAAAGCTACTCCTCGAATACCCCACATTTCTGATTTATATTCATTTATTACTTCTAGAATACTATACCTTTCTGATTTATTTTCATTTATTAGTTCTAGAATACTATACCTTTCTGATTTATTTTCATTTATTACTTCTGGAAAACCATTTTATTATACCATACAGATTTACTTATCCCTTCTTCATGTTACCAAGACAACAAAACGTGTCATAAATCCGTCATAAAGATGATTTATCAACTGTACACATATCATTAATGTAAATTATGAACAGTATTGGACCTAAAACCGATCTTTGTGGTATGCCACAATTTACATCACATAATAAATGATGATTTCTGGTACCAGTTTCAACAAACTGTTGCCTATTTCTCAAATAACTGCTTATCTAATCCAAAGCTACTCCTGGAATACCACACCTTTATCATTTAGTTACCAAAATGTCATGATTTACTGTGTCAAATGCCTTCGTTAGATCCATTAGGAAACAAAACTTTCCTTTTTTTAAAATTTGTACTTCATTCATTCTCCTTCGGCTTCGTCCCTTATTCATCAGGGGTCGCCACAGCGGAATGAACCACCAACTATTCCAGCATATGTTTTACACAACAGATGCCCTTCCACTCGCAACCCAATACTGGGAAACACCCATACACACTCATTCACACACACACTCATACACTACGGCCAGTGTAGTTGATCAGTTCCCCTATAGCGCATGTGTTTGGACTGTGGGGGAAACCGGAGCACCCGGAGGAAACCCACATCAACACGGGGGGAACATGCAAACGGAACATGCATACCATGCAGACAGTGGTATGTATAAGCTTGGGCAAAAGTCACCTCTGAAATAAAACACTCTTGATATTCTTTCAAGAGTTCACACTCAGCTGATGATTGATTATAAAGCGTATTTGGCATGTTGTCCCGGGAGAGAGCCCTGAGCTCAGAATATCCTTGAGCCCGGGGCTCCCTCTCGTTTAAAGGGCGAGAGGAGAGTTTGAGCTCAGGTAAGTCTCGAGAACTCCCCAAATTGCTTTTTAGCTCGGAACAGCAGCCGCGTATTGTAGGAACCCCCCAACTGGCTAAGATCAATGCTATATCTGGCTGCTGGATATTAGACTGAAGGTGGTGAAGGAAGAGAGGCTCCGAGGGAGCGAAATTGGAAGCATGCTCTGGAAGAGCCTGAGTGTTGGACTTGGGAGGGGCTGTGGTTGACTCCGGGGGAGTCGTATGGGAGGGGTGCTCCTGTGGGGGTTGGAGCGGGGGTGGGCGGGGTCATTCTTCGGCCTCTCGAAGAGGCCTCGGGCTCGTGGATGGAGCTTCGCGGGGCTGGAGGAAGGTGGGAAGCCGTTGGCGTCTCGGGCTGAGCGGGGTGATCCTGGTTGTTTTCCGGGTTGTTGCTGGTGGTGTTGTTGTTGTTGTTCTCCATTTGGGTTGGCTGGTGGCTGAATATGGATATGAGTGGGTTAGATGGTCGTTGTGATCTGGTATGTTGCTGGCTGGTAGGTTAGTAGGCTGGTTGATGGTTGTTGGTTGTTGATTTGCTGGTTTGCTTAAGTCAGCGTTGAGGTGCGGACGAAGCGGTCTTCAAGGTGAAGATGACCAGAGTAGAAAGCTCTGGTAATTTATAGTGTGTCAGGATTCGTCTGATTGGTGCAATATGCGGAGCTGATGTGGTACCAGCTGTGTACCAGCTGTGTTCAATCATAAGCACGTGATCCTCTCCAAATTAGTTTATAAATAAACCACACTTTGTGAAAATAAAACATTTGTTCTGCTTGTCTTGAAAATAGTTAATAATTTGTAGGTATTTGCACTAGAAACAAGACAAAACCTCTAAGTTGGAAAAGCATTTGCAGTGTATCCTCCTCACACAGCTTTAGTGTGTACGTGTGTGTCTAATCAATATCTAATAAACACAGAATATCAGAAGAGCTGAAGCCTCATCTGAAAGTCTTCCTTCAATTAACCTTTATCAGGCTCGGCTCTGTAGATCCAGAGAAATGTATGCATCAGGCTGAAGGTCAGCAGAGGCTCTTTTATTTGTGGAATTAATAATGCAGAGATGCTGGAGGCTGAATCCTGATGGATGAAGCTCATGCATTATAAACCGCAGCAGCAGCAGCTTCACACGTGGAGGATCTGCAGTCACCTGTGAACTTCAGCAGCTCTTTAAAGCTTCGCTGTTGATCTCGTCTGTTTCATGATGCTGGCTGAACAAACTCAGGGTTAGAGGGGTAGTTTTGAGTTTATATAACCAAACCAGTGAAGGGAAGCTTTGTTGGTATCATGAAGCTAATCGTCAGCTAAATCTCTTCATGAGTGATCAGTTAAATCTGGCTTCATGAGTGACTGTAGATGAAGGCGGGACATCAGGGGTGAGCAGCCAATCACAGGCCTCGAAATATAAAGATACTGTGATTGACTTTGTCAGCACAATTCATGAGGAAAGATGAAACTGGAACTGGATGATTGTCTTTATTGTCATTTTGGTTGAGAGTTGATTGATGGTATCTGTGGTTCAGTCTGTCATAGAAACCTCAGATTTGTGGTCTCTAAACCTGAACACAACAGGAACATAACCTGAAAATATCTTGAACTTAACCATAACATAACCTGAACATAACTGAACGTAAACAAGAACATAACCAGAACATAACCTGAAAATAACTAGAACTTAACCAAAAAATAACCTGCACATAATTGGAACTTAACCTGAATAAATCCTGATATATATCATGATTGTAATCAGAACGTAACCTGAACATAACAGGAACTTAACCCAAAAATAACCTAAACAAAACTGGAACTTAACCTGAATATAACCTGAATGTAATCGAAACTTAACCTGAACATAGGCAGAACTTAACCTGAACATAACTGAAACTTAACCAAAAATAACCTACACATAACTGGAACTTAACCTGAATAAATCCTGATGTATATTCTGATTGTAATCAAAACTTAACCTGAACACGACAGGAACTTAACCTAAAAATACCTTAAACATAACCAGAACTTAACCTGAACATAACAGGAACTTAACCCAAAAATAACCTAAACAAAACGGGAACTTTACCTGAATGTAATCAAAACTTAGCATGAACATAGCCAGAACTTAACCTGAACATAACTGAAACTTAACCAAAAAATAACCTGCACATAACTGCAACTTAACCTAAATAAATAATGAGATATATTCTGACTGGAATCAAAACTTAACCTGAACATAACAGGAACTTAACCTGAAAATACCCTAAAAATAACCAGAACTTAAGCTGAACATAACAGGAACTTAATCCAAAAATAACCTGAACAAAACTGGAACTTAACCTGAATATAACCTGAATGCAATCAAAACTTAACCTGAACATAACCAGAACTTAATCAAAAAATAACTTGCACATAACTGAAACTTAACCTGAACATAGCCAGAACTTAACCTGAACATGACTTGAGCTTAACCAAAAAATAACCTACACATAACTGCAACTTAACCTGAATAAATCCTGATATATTTTCTGATTGTAATCAAAACTTAACCTGAACATAACAGGAACTTAACCCAAAAATAACCTGAACAAAACGGGAACTTAACCTGAATGAAATCAAAACTTAACATGAACATAGCCAGAACTTAACCTGAACATAATTGCCACTTAATCAAAACTTAACCTGAACATAACCTAAACATAACCAGAACTTAACCTTAACATAACAGGAACTTAACCAAAAAATAACCTAATCAAAACTGGAACTTAACCTGAATATAACCTGAATGTAATTAAAACCTAACCTGAACATAATCAGAACTTAACCAAAAAGTAACCTGCACACAACTGCAACTTAACCTGAATAAATCCTGATATATATTCTGATTGTAATCAAAACTTAACCTGAACATAACAGGAACTTAATCTGAAAATACCCTAAACATAACCAGAACTTAACCTGAACATGACAGGAACTTAACTCAAAAATAACCTAAACAAAATGGAACTTAACCTGAATGTAATCAAAACTTAACCTGAACATAGCCAGAACTTAACCTGAACATAACTGCCTCTTAACCAAAAAATAACTTGCACATAACTGTAACTTAAGCTGAATAAATCCGGATATATAGTCTGATTGTAATCAAAACTTAACCTGAAAATACCTTAAACATAACCAGAACTTAACCTGAACATAACAAGAACTTATCCTGAACATAGAGTAATTAGAACTTAACCTGAACATAACTGAAACAACCAAAAAATAACCTGCACATAACAGGAACTTAACCTGAATATATCCTGACATAATATCCTGATTGTAATCAAAACTAAACCTGAACATGAAAATAGTTTGAACATAACTGTGACTTAACCTGAACATAACCTGAACTTAAGCTGAACATCATCTAAACTGAATTGATGTGTGTGTGTGTTTGTGTGCAGTGTTGTTGATCTCAGATTTACTCTGCTGTGTTTCAGGTTTCCTCAGCACTGGCGATCAGGCTGCTAAAGGGAATTATGGTCTTCTGGATCAGATCCAGGCTCTGCGCTGGGTGAAGGAGAACATTCAGTCCTTCAGTGGCGATCCAGAGCGGGTCACCATATTCGGCTCGGGCGCCGGAGCCTCGTGTGTCAGTCTGCTGACACTCTCACACTACTCTGAAGGTGCATTTACTCCTCCGTCAATACAGCTCAACACAAACAGTTCCATCTTCCTGTCATTATCACACTCAGAAGGCCTGAAAATTAAAGGAAGAGTTGAGATTTACCATTTTTAATCTTGCGGGAGCACTTTTAGCTTAGCTTAGCATAGATAATTGAATCAGATTAAACAGGGGAAGCACTGATGACGAACTGGCACAGGACAGCAGACAAGAGGAGACTATAAAGGAAAAATAATGAACAAACAGACAGGTGAACTGAATAAACTAATGATGGAATAATTTCATATATTTGTTTATGAAATGTTAAATGTTTAGTACAGTGCATTTTTTTGTACATTACTTAAGCATCGATTAACTTTTTTTAATTTTGAGCATTATAAACTCTAGATGATGGATAATAAAGCCCAGATTGTCTTCTTTCCAAAAAAATACATGAACTGTGAATGTAGACCAAATCATTCAGCATCTGTTAATGTTTTAGTTTGGGATGGTAAGTTTTGAGAAAATGCCTCTGACAGTGAGGGAAAGGAGGACACCGATATAGTCTCGGAAAACATTTTAGAGAAATCTCATCTCATATTTTAATCAAATTTGAATTATAAACTCATGAAACACTTGGCTTTCATGTCATATTTTTTCTAGGACATTACATGAATGTTTTCCTGTGTTTGTATATGGAAAAACAAATATTGAACACAATACAATTTTTTTCCTCATTATTTCATAATGTATAACTTTTTATATTTTTGAGCATGACACTTCCCCTTTTAGCACAGTAAAGCCTAAAGTGTCTTCTTTCCAATGATACCTAGTTTGTGTTTGTAGCTTAGTGGAGACAGGAACTGTTACTATTTAAAGTTAGGTAGGTGTAAATGCCCAAAAGTGAGTGCTGGCTAACAGGTTTTATTAAGGAGGGTGGGACTAGACAATATACTGTACATAAGAGAACATGACACAAAGACACAACACAAGCCATGTGATCAATTAAAACGGGACTAGAACACACAGCCAATGAGAGAACTCATTAACCATGTGTTCACATGAAACACGACACTAAAGCATGCGGCCACAATGTAAACATGAACATGTGCTTAGACACAACACACTAAGACGAGTCCGAATGCAAGACACGAGTACACAATGAATAAAACACTTAACGTGCACTCACACATGTGATGTGCATGTTTCAATCCCAGCGCCAACCGAAACCAACTAGACTGAGGCGTTGAGAATAGAACAGCAGACCACCAAACAAACAAACACAAGAGCAAGCGAGCACACGTGAACCGAGCCTCCTCAGGCCCATACACATGCTCACTACAAAGAAACAAATGTGTAGCTCACTCGAGTATTCATAACAACGACAATAGGCACAGACCCAGACAGAATGATTATCAAGCCAAGCACAACATACAAGACAAGACAGGACTAGTGTCTGGACTACCACCAAAACAAGAATTAACAAGACCGAAGTGGCAGAATCCTGACAGAATTCAAACATTTGATTTGATTTGATTTGATTTAGTTTATTTTTGAACAAAAATATATCATACATAAAATATATTTAGCAAAAGATACATTTCAACATGGTCGAAAATGAAGCAGGTTGAAGCACAAGCTTATTATTTTTCCACCCCATTACCACACACATCATTCGTCTATTACTTAAACTTTTTTCTTTTCTTTTTTTTACTTATCTCTTCTTTTTACATTAGACATATTTTATCCTTTTGGCATCTTCAACACACTACATGTTAGATTCCATTTATACATTTGCATTTTATAACAAAAAAAATAAATAAATAAATAAATAAATAAATAAATAAGTCAAAAATCAAAACATAGTAATGCAAATAGCCATTAATTTAAATTTCATTAAACCTTCCTCATTTTATCCTTTTTCAATCACCTTCATCATTATACGCCTTTAATAATATATATTTATACAACTTTTTTAATTGATTAATATCCTGACATTGTTTGAGACTGTTCTAGACTATTCCATAATCTCACACCACATACAGGCAAACACCAGCTTTTTAAAGTTGTCCTTATTTTCAACCTCCTAAAATTGAGTTCTTCTCACTAATTATATCCCCCTTGTCTTTCTTCAAAAAACTTTTGGATGCATTTCGGAAGTAATTTATTCCTGGCTTTAAACATAAACTGTGCTGTTTTGAATTTAACCAAAGCGTTGAACTTCAATTTAAAGAATAAAGGATTTGTATGCTCTAAATACCCCTGCAATCTGCAATTATGTTGATGCACAGGTGTTTGTAGCTCCGCCCTCTTTTAAAAACACCACTATCTCATTTGCATTTAAAGCGACAGGCACCGAAATACCACAATTAGGATTAAAGCCTGAAAGGGTCAGATTCAGAGAGCTGGAGAACATTATCTGTGTGCTATTCTCAGCTCAAACTTCACCACACACACACTCTAGAGCAGGGGTGCTCAAACTTTTTTTTACAAAGAGCCAAAAACCAAACCTGATTAAGGCCTGTGGGCCGAAGGTGAATATGCTTGCCATGGGTGATTTCCTAATTTATTTAATAATATTAAAAGATTACTAGAAAACATTGCTTTATTCTTTTAAGTTTTATAAGAAATTACATTAAATACAAAAACAATCTCATTTATAACAGATTTACACTAGTTTTTGCCATGATTTGCTCACTGATATCTTCTGCTCAGTTTTCTCTCCACTGAGTGACGGTGTTTACATTTTTACAAATCAGATTCATTTACAATATTTAGTTAAAACAATTTAATTTGAGTTTGCTTTTTTTTGTAGCTCAGAAATAAAACAAACAAACAAAAGAATGTTATGTTAAATTAGAAATGATAATCTTTTTGTTAAAGATATTTTACTCATTCTCACTGTCCTCTCAGATGGGATGGCGGGCCAAATCAAAAGTTACAATGGGCCAAATTTGGCCCACGGGCCCTACTTTAGGCATCTCTGCTCTAGAGACAGCAGAGACTTTACATCTTGTAAAAAGCAACATAGGTCCCCTTTAAGATGATAATAGGTATCTGATTTTAGGAATATATATACAGTTAAAGTCTGAATTATTAGACCCCCATTTGAATTTTTCTTTCTTTGTTAAATATTTCCCAAATGATGTTTAACAGAGCAAGGAAATGTTCACAGTATGTCTGATAATAATTTATCTTCTGGAGAAAGTCTTATTTGTTTTATTTCGGCTAGAATAAAGTAAGTTTAAGTGATTTCAGTGATTAGTGATAAGTTATTAAAACTATTATGATTAGAAATGTGTTGAAGAAATCTGCTCTCTGTTAAACAAAAATTGGGGGGGAAAATAAACATAAACAGAGGGGCTAATAATTCTGACCTCAACTGTATACGCACTGGAAAAGATGCCAAAAAAATTACATTTAGTTTTTATTTCCTCATGAATAATTATGATATATGTAACTTTGTTTTTTTCTGACAGCGAGTGTTTGTGCCAGAAGGGTAATTAGGCAAGTCATTGTATAACAGTGGTTTGTTCTGGAGACAATTCAACACTAATATAGCTGAAGGGGGCTAATAATATTGACCTTAACATGGGTTTAAAACTATGAAGAACTGCTTTTATTCTAGCCGAAATAATACAAATAAGACTTTAACCAGAAGAACAAATATAAGAGGAAATACTGTGAGAAACTCCTGAATCTGAGAAACATCATTTGAGAAATTCACAGGAGGACAAATCATTTAGAAATTTTGATTTGAGTTGGAAAAGATGCCAAAAAAAATCATGAATAATCATGACGTGTGCATGTTTTTCTGACAGAAGCGTGTTTATTTTGATACTTTTTTCTCCTCTTGTTGATGTGTCTAGATTGAACTGCATATATTTGCACTGGAAATGATGGCAAATCATATTTGTAAACACATGAATAATCATGACATATGTCATTTTTTTAAATATGGATTTTATAAATACAGTGGGGAAAGTAAGTATTGAACACATCGTCATGTTTTTTCCTGGGAATAATATTTCTAAAGGAGCTGTTGATGTGGAATTGGACCATATTTTGATAAAAACCCAAACAATGCAAACATAAAAACCCTAACAAACATTACATGTAATAAGAATGGAAGGACACAAGGAGAAAGCACTGAATTACTGAAGTGTTTTTAATACTTTATATTAAAGGCTTGTTTGGTGCTGCAGCTTAAAGTCGCCTCTCGTATGGAGAATGAAGTCACATGATTGCTTTAACAGAGTGTCAAAATCTTGATACTTCTGTGGGTCTAATCTAATCAAATCTGAGCTTTATTCTGTATTCTCTATTGGGTTCGGGTCAGGTGATTGGCTGGGCCGTTCTACAGCTTGATTTTCTTTCTCTGAAAGCATCTGAGAGTCTCCTCGGCTGTGTTTTGACTCATTGTCTTGCTGAAATGTCCACCCTGGGTTCATCTTCATCCTCCTGTTAATGTAGATGTTGGACTGAAGCAGCTGATGTTCATTTACACTGAGGAAGAGCAGAGGCTTGCTGAAGAACTACTGGGAGATTTCAGCTGCTGTCTGGGCGTTCACTGCCCGATAGTGATGGGGAGTTCGGATCATTTTACTGACTCGGATCTTTGAGTCTCGTTCATCAAGACGAATGAATCTTTTTTCGAGTCATATCGTTCAATTTGCCAAAAATATTATTAAAATGTTAGGAGTTGCTTCCAAACACATCTACAACAAGCCCAAAGGTTGATCACACTACAAACTAGTCATAAATATACAATATAATGAATCGCTTAGTTCATTCAAGTTGTTTGTTCTTTTGCCACATAACGTGAAAGAAAGCATAAGAGATGAGTTATGTAATAAATCTAATTGTCTTTGTAAACTGTTTGTAACATATGATGCTGCAGGCATTAGAAACACTAGAAACACTGTTTAATTTTTGTTTATTGTTTTATTATTTTTATTATTTTTACCAGAAAAGATTTACAACAAAACAGAACACTTTAAAATCACAATATAAAAAATAGTGCACATCAAGCTAGGCTTTTAAATAAATAAAAACAAGCTTTAAATTAAATAAAACATTGTTTGATAATTTTGTGAAAAGTCTAAAATATGATCCATGATGCAACAAAAATCCAGTTTTACATAAGTATTACTGACTGAGGTTCTCACTGCACTGTACAGAGCTACACTTTAAGATCAGAAATACACATAATAATAATAATAATAATAATAATAATAATATAATTAATGATGATAGACCTGTCTCTAAAGAGGATTTGGAACCATTTACACATTTCTACACCCAATTATGCTGTAGTGTTCATTTCTACACCCAATTATGCTGTAGTGTTCAATTATGCTCGGGTTTGACTAGTGTAGTCAAACCCGAGGACTCGAGATGAACGCATCAAATCTCTTTTTCAGCTCTAAACAGTGGCGCCGCTAAGGGGGGGAAAGTTAGGACGATTCTAAGGGCCCTTGCACTCTAGGGGCCCACAGAGATCTGCTTTATAATTAATAACAGTACTATAATGTAATATAATTATGAATGTCTCTCTAAATTACAAGTAAAACATTTTATTAGAAATAACAAAAAAAAATACGGCTTATATCTGCCCCTCGTGTCTGTCACAACTGTCACTGTCAAATTGCACCCCCCTCCTTTCACTGTGGTTCAGTCCGTCAGTAGCGGGAAGAGAGTTGATGCTTTGAGTGCGATCGTCGGGTAAACTGCAGTAGAGCAGTATTCTCCTGTGAGAGTGATTATAGCGCCTCCCGATGGTGAATGCGTTTACACTCATGCCAGGTAGGCTATTATTTGGTAATTTAGTCATTTATTTCATTAGCTGCATCCCAAATGACACACTATACACTAAATCAATAAGACACAAACTTATAATACAATGAGTCCCATAAATAAGAAATGTTCTTTTGTTTAAACTGACCATTACTTAAATGGCAAAACCCTGGCCTTCTTGCCGGCAAATAAAAAATATAAAAAAAAATTATTAACAGAGTGCAACATCCAGCACACTGCAAACCAAATAAACACAACATAAATACATTTGAAACGGTCTGTTGATTAACCTGACAGTGACTGAAATTCCAAGTGCCAAACACCTGGCCTTCTTGCTTGCAAAATCCTTAATCAAAGTGTATTTCACATTGTATGAGACACTATTGCAGTACAGTTATTTAAATAGTTACACATTGGTGTTTTGTGTGTTTAGAAATGTAGAATTTTCTGTGAATATTTGATTTCTGTTTCTTTTTTTTGTACTACATTTACATTTGAACAATAAATCATCTGCTAGCTACAGTCATGGCCGTTCTCTTACTAAATACTGATAAGTAGTGGACAAAATCAATAATAAAATGCATATGTCAGTATAACTACATTGCAGACAAAGAGTTTGGATAGCTAGCTTGGTAGTAGGGGGCCCGTCCTCATATTTTTTCATGGGGCCCAAAATTGCTAGCGGCACCCCTGGCTCTAAATATATATGATTGGCTTCTGTCTTTCACGTGATGAACGAAAAGGACGATAGAGGACTTGAGAGATGAACGAATCAAATCTCTTTCCAGCTCTAAATGCATATGATTGGCTTCTGTCTTTCATGTGATGAACGAACGGACTCAAATTGACTCAAACCCGAGAGATGAACTAATCTTCTCCTGCACTACACAACGTGCGCATGCGCGAATGAATGAATCACTTAGTTTATTCGAGTCGTTCGTTTTTTTGTCACATAACGTGAAAGAAAACATAAGAGATGAGTTATGTAATAAATCTTATTGTCTTTGTGAATCGTTTGTAACATATGATGCTGCAGCATTAGAAACACTATAAACACTGTTTAATTGTTGTTTATTGTTTTATTATTTTTACCAGAAAAGATTTACAACAAAACAGATGACTTTAAAATCACAATATAAAAAATAGTGCACATCAAGCTAGGCTTTTTAATAAATAAAAACAAGCTTTAAATTAAATAAAATATTGTTTGATAATTTTGTGAAAAGTCTAAAATATGATCCATGATGCAACAAAAATCCAGTTTTACATTAGTATTACTGACTGAGGTTCTCATTGCAGTGTACAGTGGAGCTACAGTTTAAGATCAGAAATACACATAATAAATGTAATGATAATAATAATATAATTGATGATGATGATGCACCCGTCTCTAAAGAGGATTTGGAACCATTTACACATTTCTACACCCAATTATGCTGTAGTGTTCAGTCAAGTAAGAAAGACTCAACCCCGAGGACTCGAGAGATGAACGAATCAAATCCTTTTCCGGCTCTAAACACATATGATTGGCTTCAGTCTTTCACCTGATGAACGACTCAAAAGACTTGAAAAATGAACGAAAGCACCTGCAAAAATGTGGGCATGCGATGATGAACGAATCACTGCCTGAGATGACTCGTCATTTCCAAGTCATATTGAAGATTCATTCAAAATGAACGAATCGTTCAAGAACGACTTATCACTACTGCCCAAATACACCTTCCTTTCTTCATGTGTTCAATACTTTTTCCCTGTGTCATTTTATTTTATTAGACAGAACTTCATTTGTAAACTAATTAGATTTGTTTTCTTTGCATATATGGGTTTATTTGGTTCCTACCAACATTTGTGGAAAATTTCAAGTCAACGGCACCTTGAGAAAGGTGTTTTCTGAGAAAAATGCTGACGTGTATAATCCTTTATTCCCCTGCTGTATATTTAAATATGTTGTTTCTGACAGTGAGTATTTGTTTCAGATCTCTTCCAGAAGGCGATCATCCAGAGTGGCACGGCTCTCTCCAGCTGGGCGGTGAACTACCAGCCGGCCAAATACACACGTCTGCTGGCTGAGAAAGTGGGATGCAATGAAGACGACACGCTGGAGCTGATCGAATGCCTCCAGAGCAAAAACTACAAAGAGCTAATCGAGCAGAACATCACGCCGGCCAAATACCACATCGCTTTCGGACCCGTAATCGACGGAGACGTAATTCCCGATGACCCGCAGATATTAATGGAGCAGGGCGAGTTTCTGAACTACGACATCATGTTGGGCGTAAACCAGGGTGAGGGGTATAAATTTGTGGATGGGATTCTGGACAGCGAGGATAGAGTGACCAGCAACGACTTTGAATTCGCCATCTCGGAGTTTGTGGATCATTTATACGGCTATCCTGAAGGAAAGGATACGCTTCGAGAAACCATCAAGTTCATGTACACGGATTGGGCGGATCGAGAAAACCCGGAGATGAGGAGGAAAACGCTGGTGGCGCTGTTTACTGATCACCAGTGGGTGGCGCCAGCCGTGGCCACCGCGGATTTACACGCGCAATACGGATCGCCCACGTATTTCTACGCATTTTATCACCACTGCCAGAGCGATATGAAGCCGGCGTGGGCTGATTCGGCACATGGAGACGAGCTGCCGTATGTGTTCGGGATTCCCATGATCGGACCCACAGATCTGTTCAACTGCAACTTCTCCAAGAACGATATCATGCTGAGCGCCGTCGTCATGACCTACTGGACCAACTTCGCCAAAACTGGGTGAGTACCATCAGTGTGAGGAAGGTGACTTTTAAGTGAAGTTTATTTATAAACTAATTTGGAGAGGAGCGCGTGCTTATGATTGACACGGCTGGCCCAGAGTCAAGCTAATGCACGATCTACCAATCAGACGAATCCCAGCTTAGTATAAATAACCAAAGCATCCTACCTTAGTCATCTTCGTCTTGAAGAATCCCCCCTTCCACCCCCTCTCCTCCCTTTTCCTCTATAGGGCGGCACGGCGGCCCAGTGGCTAGCACTGTTGCCTCACAACAAGAATGCCTCTGGTTTGGGCCTCTACCCAGCCAGATGACATTTCTGTGCAGAGTTCATGTTCTCCCCGTGCTCGTGTGGGTTTTCCCCGGGTCCTCGGGTTTCCTCCCACAGTCCAAAACATGAGACATAAGTAAACTGACTAAAACAAATCAGCACCATACCCAAATTCCACCAGCAGCATACCCTCATAGCAATGTATAAGCAGCAGGAGGGCGGGGGGTTCTCCAGATCTACCTGAGCTCAAACTCCCCTCTCGACCTGCAGACGGGAGGGAGCCCCGGGCTCGAGGATCTTATGAGCTCAGGGCTCTCTCCCGGGACAGCATGCCAAAATAGCTTATTACCAATCATCAGCTAAGTGTGAACTCTTGAAAAGTAACTCGAAAGTAATGTAATGCATTGCGTACCATAAAAAGTAACCAAGTTAGTTACTTTTGGGGGGTGGGGGGGTAACTCAATATCGTAATTAACAGTGTTGGGGAGGTTACTTTTAAACGTAATGCAAAAGTAACTCATATATAGCGTAACACATTACTTGCCATAAAATTTACAAAGTAACGTAACTAGTTACTTTTTTTTTCGGGGAGCAAAAGGAACCGTTTAGTAACAGTGTTTGGGAAAGTTACTTTTAAAAATAATGCATTATAATTTTGAGTTACTCCCCAAAAAACTCTCCTAAAACAATTTTTAGAAAGAAGATGAAAAAAAAAGAAGATATTTTTGATAGCCTGGGAAGAAAAATGAACGCAAAAATAACTCAAAAGTAACTGCTTAGTTACTTTTTATGGAAAGTAATGCGATACGTTACTTTTGAGTTACTTTTGCATTACTCTTTATGAACTTTGCTGAGGCTTGATCTCTTTCAGAACTTGCAGTTTTTTTTTCTTCTTTTGTTTTACAGAGGAGCTCTGCAATGAACAGCACATTGTATAACCTTCATTTACCTTATAAAAACACATCAAACAATACTAATGTAGGATATTTTTATCTTCTGAGAACTTCCTAAGCCCAGAGCTTTTTTTTTCTTTATGTGTTCAGAATATTGAGAATTTTTCCATCGCAGAAATGTAAGCCAAAGCCATCTTGCTTTGGGTCTGTTCCCGCTCCTGCATTCTCTCATTCAACATGACTACATCGATTTTAATTCAGCATTTTTTTTTAAAGCCATTTATTTCAACAAAAAAATAACTCACAGTACATTTTTAAAAACGTAACTTTTTGCTTATTTAAAAAAACTTTTTTTTTGCTTGTTTGTTATTTTTGGTACATTTTTTTGAAGTAATGCGTTACTTGCTACCAGGGGCAATTTTAGGATTTTCATTTTAGGGGGGCTCAGCTCCTTATGAGG
>CAIGQQ010007204.1:75792-88798 GCA_903798035.1 Danio albolineatus | reverse complement strand
TTGTTGTCTTACCATAGCAACTATAAAATTACCAGAACATATCAATACCTATAGTTGTTGTGTTACCATAGCAATTGTAGAGTCACCACAACAGATCAATTACTATAGTTGTTGTGTTACCATAGCAACTGTTGGATCATCACAACAGATCATTTACTATAGTTGTTGTGTTACTATAGCAACTATAGAATCACCACAACAGATTAATAACTATGGGTGTTGTGTTACCATAGCAACTGTTGGATCACCACAACCGATCAATTACTATAGTCGTTGTGTTACCATAGCAACTGTAGAATTACCACAACAGATCGATTACTATATTGTTGTGTTACCATAGCAACTATAGAATTACCACAACAGATAAATTACTGTAGTTGTTGTTACTATAGCAACTTTAGTATTATAATGTGTGTCGAGTTTTTGTTTGCTGTAACACTGACGTTCATTTACTGAGAATCTAATAACTCTAATTTATATATCATGTTTCAGAGAAATTAATTACCATGGCTGCGTCTAAAATTGCATACTTCCATACTCTATAATATGCTAAAATCAGTATGCGAGCCAAGTAGTATGTCCGACTTCACAGAATTTGAAAATCAGTATGCGAGAAGTACCCAAATGCTGCGCTATCCCATGATGCCCCGCGTGGGAATTCATGAATGGGAGTGAAGCAATACTGACGAGGGTAGGTAATGTGATCACGACAAAATGGCTGATGTAGTACATCCGAGTTCCATTCATACTACTGACAACCATACTGTATAGAACGTACTTTTCGAATGGCCGAGTAGTAGGCGGTTTCGGACGCAGCCCATAATTAAAATTACTATAGTTGTTGCGTTACCATAGCAACTATAGAATCACCACAACAGATCAATTACTGTAGTTGTTGTGTTACCATAGCAACCATAATATCACCACACCAGATCAATTACTATAGTTGTTGTGTTACCATAGCAACTATAGAATCAACACACCAGATCAATTACTATAGTTGTTGTGTTACCATAGCAACTATAGAATTACAACAACAGATTAATTACTATAGTTGTTGTGTTACCATAGCAACAATAGAATTACTACAACAGATTAATTATAGTTGTCATGTAACCATAGCAACTCTAGAATTTAAATACGTGTGTTGAATTTTGTGTGCTGTAACACTGACGTTCGTTTACTGAGAATCAGTTAACCCAGAATTATGCATCAGCTTTCAGAGAAATGTAGAAGTACATTTTCTCTATTCTTAAGGCTTCCGTAAATGAGAACAAATAAAAGTAATAAAAATGTTATTATTCATAAAACACAGTTAGAGTAAAACACTTTCATATGTTTAATATGACATTTATAAATTAAATAATACTTTTTAAATATTTATTATTTTTAATATTCATTGATTTTTTTTACTTTGTTTCTTCTGAAGTTACAAATTTGAACTATGTAATATTTTAACTTTTATTTTCAGGTTTATGTTTTGAGACTGCACATAATTAGAACACTTAAATTATAAATATATTAGTACTGGCATTTTATTACCTGGTTTTGTGCCTTCATTTATAATACCAACACAGACAATATATCATTTCACGTTATTAAATATGTCACTTTAATGTCTAATAAAAGTCACTTTTTTCCAACCTTTCAACATTAAAAGTTGTTAATGGAAAGATCATGATCCCATAATACAATTGATGAATCACAAAATACAAATATATATATAGTTTTACAGTGTATAAAGTGTATAAGCGTTTGCTCACAGCCTCTGTTCAGACAGAACCACATAAAAATGCATATTCATATTCTCTATCTTCACCTCCCTCTCTGTGATCTTCCGTGGCTGGTTTTAGGAAGGCAACACAGAAAAGCGAACACGTCCCAATTAATGTTGAATATGCTGAATAATTTTACACCAAATCAGAGAAAGTAAAGGGAATTTGAGATGTTCTCTGTGATTAATAAAAGATGTTCATAAATGTTGCACCAGGGAAGGAACAGCCCTCAGGGATGCCAGTGTTGTTCATCAGAACCGAGATTTATGCTCATATATTTACAAGCCAATTAGAATCTGAACCTGCCGTTACTGGATGATGATGATGATGATGAAAATAATAATGCATGTATTTTATACAGCGCTTTTAAAAATAGCTTTGTCAAACTGCTTTATGAGCAAGCAACCCAACACATAGATAAGACACGCATCTGACAAATAATGCAATCAGATTATATTTCGTGTTTCAAATGAGAGGATTCATGTTTTATTTAAATTTTTTGTTGTTTATTTCTGCTTTTGAATTGCGTTATGGGAGCTTGCTCATTCTTCCAACAACTTTTAACCTTGATTAGTTGTAAAAAGTGACTTTTCTGCATGTGTGTAATAGTCTGCAGTGCTGTATTGTCTGGGTTGGTGTTGTATATGTAAGGGATAATCAACGGCTTGCCGTGCGTTAAAGGATTTTAATGCACGACATGGAGGCAAAGGACCACACGACACGCAGCGGAGTGAGGTCGCTTCCGTGAAATGCATTAAAATCCTTTAACGCACGGCAAGCTGTTGATTATCCTGATTATTCCATGGTCATTTGCCAAGGTAGGCCTAAGTTTACAATAGTTTTTCTCTATGCTGGGCAATATTTGTCTGAATTGTCCGTTTTTAGATGTTAGATTTTCTAGTCCCTCCACTGAATCAGCTGTGACAGACTGACAGGCAGAGAGAGAGAGAGAGCATCTGCGTGCTGAGGGGATGAGGGAGGATCTGTATGTATATCTCTTAACATTAATACTGTGAAAGCTGGGCTACGATTTACATTTCATAATGAACATACAATATTAATATTATTATACTTATAAAAAGAACCATATCAATGAAATACGCTTTAGGAATACATATTATGAAGAGGAAGCAGCCAGAGCCTATTTCAGAAATCTTTGCTGTTAAATATGGAGGGAAATGTAGGAAAAGAAACACATATGAGGACAGGTAGGAGAACATTCTGCTTTATTTATCTTCTTTAAAACAAAAGCAATCAGCCAAACACGCAGGATCAGTGTAATATTACATTATTTACACTTATAGATTAATTATGACACTTATCTCTGTGATCTGCCAATAAAATACACCCGAGAACAAATAATAGGTTCAAATGTCCAGAGACTGACCGTTAGATACAGCAAAGATTAATTATATATCCCGTTCTAACAACAGAGATGCAGGAGATTAGATCCAGCGGCATAGAACTGGGTCTGCTTGTCAGGGTTCTGCCACTCCTGTCTTCTTAATTCGTGTTTTGGTGGCAGAGTCCTGACACTAGTTCTGTCTAGTACTGTGTGTTGTCATTGTGTCTCTGTATGAGTGCGGATTGTGGGCGCGCTCAGACTTTGCGCGCTCCCGCTTGATGCGGGCGTGTAGGGTCTGGGCGTGTTCGCAATTTGTGCGCTCTCGTCCTTGTGATCGTTTGTCTGTGGCGTGCGTTTCATTCCCAGCGCCTTTAAGTCGGGTTCTGTTTCGGGTGGCGCTGGGTTGAAGCATGCACGCTGCGTGTGTGAGCGCACGGTAGGATGTTTTCATTTTATCGTGTGCTTGTGTCTTGCGTTCAGTCCTCTGTTGTGTTTAGCACGTGATGTGTGTGTTTATACACACACCTCGTGCTTGTGTCGTCATGTGAGCACGCAGTTAATGAGTTCTCTCATTGGCTGCGTGTTCTAGTCTTTATGTGAGTGCATGGCTTGTGTTGTCATGCGCTCTCCTGTCTATTGTCTAGCCCCACCCTTCTTGTTAACCCATTATTAGTTGATCATGTTCACCTGTTTGTTTAATTATTTCTGCTTTAAATTCTCCTCATGTCTGCTGTCCTGTGCCAGTTCGTTGTCGATCATCGTCGTTTCACGTCAATGATACCCCAGTCTTGTCCTCCTGTCTTGTTCCACTCCTGATCCAAGCCCTGATCCCTGACAGCCTGTTAAGTTTGTTTGTTTATTTGTTTTATTAATGTTTTCCCCCTCGGGGTTGTTTGTTTTGCCATTTATTATATTTTATTATTGATAAAGAAGTCTCATTTGCTGCACTTGAGTCCTCGCTCTCCTTTTCCCCCAACCCGAAACCGTGACACTGCTCTGGCCAACATAAAGCTTCGCTCGGGGAGAGCCGTTTGCGGAGCTGCCGCTGACCGCCTGGAGCTTCCAACAGTTATAAAAACGCGCTTTTCTTACACAAAAACTGCCGATTTGACTTTAAATTAACTACATTCTCGCTAGAAAAACTCTTAAAACTTGATTTAGTGGCATAGTTTATGAATATTTCCATTTTCAGAATGAGTATTTCTCATTCACACTCATACACTACAGACAATTTAGCTTACCCAACTCACCAGTACCACATGTGTTTGGACTGTGGGGGAAACCGGAGCACCCGGAGGAAACCCACACCAACACGGGGAGAACATGCAAACTCCACACAGAAATGCCAACTGACCCAGCCGAGGCTCGAACCAGCGACCTTCTTGCTGTGAGGCGAACAGCACTACCTACTGCGCCATCGTGTCGCCCCGATATATAGGGGAATTGATAAACTAAATTGGCCATAGTGTATTAGTGTGTATGGGTGTTTCCCAGTGATGGCTTGCAGCTGGACGGGCATCCGCTGCATAAAACAAATGCTTGAATAGTTGTTGGTTCATTCCACAGTGGCGACCCCTGATAAATAAAGGACTAAGCTGAAAAATAAATGAACAGATGATTTGTGTTTGTCGTGTGTTAAAGACTCTTCCCAGGTCGTGTGGATCTGATCATTGATCATGTTTTCTCCAGTCAGTTTCTTCTTTAATTGCTCTCTGGAGGCTCCTAACAGACTCTTGTGTTTTATTACAGTCTGACACGTTACAACAAATAAACCCTCTGCTGTTCAATATTCATGTGCGAGTGTTAGTGAACGTCTTTACTAATGACTGGAGTGGATGACTTTTCAATTTAAAGCCCGGCTGCCTTAGCTAATGACACCTTACAGTCACTCTGCGGCAGAGTCTTAATTGTGCGCTGCAGATTTCACTAATAACTGATTCTCACAGCATTTAGCGGAGGCTCAAGAAATGACTTCATCTTCTGAGGTGAAAGACTTCAGTGAGCATTTAATGAAAGCAACCTTCAATAATAACTCCGTCTGTACATTTATATGGTGGCTGAGAGGGCTTAATGTAATGGGATTTAAAAAACACATGCAGTTACTAAAAACACCAGCAAATCAGGAACAGATCTTCATCAGTTTGACAGCACACGTGTTGATAATTCTCACAACGCAAACAAAATTCATTCATTCATTCATTCATTTTCTTTTCGGCTTAGTCCCTTTATTAATCCGGGGTCGCCACAGCGGAATCAACCGCCAACTTTTTTAACCGCCATATTTTTTACGCAGCGGATGCCCTTCCAGCCGCAACCCATCTCTGGAAAACATCCATACACACACACATCCACAATCATACACTACGGACAATTTAGCCTCACCCAATTCACCTGTACCACATGTCTTTGGACTTGTGGGGGAAACCGGAGCACCCGGAGGAAACCCACGCAACCACGGGGAGAACATGCAAACTCCACACAGAAATGCCAACTGACCCAGCCAGGGCTTGAACCAGCGACCTTCTTGCTGTGAGGCGAACGTGCTACTCACTACGCCACCGTGGTGCTACAAACACAATTATTTACAATAATTATTTATTTTAATCATTCATTTTCTTGTTGGCTTAGTCCCTTTAATAATCTGGGGTCGCCACAGTGGAATGAACCGCCAACTTATTCAGCATATGTTTTACACAGCGGATGCCTTTCCAGCTGCAACCCATCCCTGGGAAACACCCATACACACTCATTCACACTCATACACTATGGACAATTTAGCTTAGCCAGTTCCCTTATAGCGTATGTGTTTGGACTGGGGGGGAAACCGGAGCAGGAAACCCACGCCAACACGGGGAGAACATGCAAACTCCACACAGAAACACCAACTGACCCAGCCGGGACTCGAACCAGTGACCTTCTTGCTGTGAGGCGATTGTGCTACCTACTGCGCCACCGTGACGCCCTTCTTATACATAATATTATCTCAAACTACTAACTCAAAACTTCATTCATTCATTTTCTTTTCAGCTTAGTCCCTTTATTAATCTGGGGTCACCACAGTGGGATGAATCGCCAACTTATCCAGCATTTGTTTTGTGCAGCGGATGCCCTTCCAGCTGCAACCCATCTCTGGGAACATCCATACACACTCATTCGCACACATACACTAGGGACAATTTAGCTTACCCAATTCACCCATACCGCATGTCTTTGGACTGTGGGGGAAACCGGAGCACCCGGAGGAAACCCACGCAACCACGGGGAGAACATGCAAACTCCACACAGAAATGCCAACTGACCCAACCGGGGCTCGAACCAGCGACCTTCTTGCTGTGAAGCGAACGTGCAACATCAAAAGTGGGCAGTGCAGAGATCAACATACCATAATGCAATTCACCACTACAAATAAACATTCATTCATTCACTTTCATCCGCTTTTCCGGGGCCGGGTCACGGGGGCAGCAGTCTTAGGAGAGAACCCCAGACTTCCCTCTCCCCAGACACTTCCTCCAGCTTCTCCGGGGGTATTCTGAGGCTTTCCCAGGCCAGCCGAGAGACAGAGTCCCTCCAGCGTGTCTTGGATCTTCCCTGATGCCTCCTCCCGGTGGGACATGTCTGGAACACCTCCCCAGGTAGGCGTCCAGGAGGCATCCGAAACAGATGCTCGAGCCACCTTAGCTGACTTCTCTCGATGTGGAGGAGCAGCGGCTCTACTCCAAACTCCTCTCGGGTGTCAGAGCTCCTCACCCTCTCTATAAATATGCGCCCTGCCACCCTGCAAAGAAAAGTCATTGCTTGTATCCAAGATCTTGTCTTTTCAGTCATGATCCAAAGCTCATGACCATAGGTGAGAGTAGGAACGAAGAGTGACCGGTAAATTGAGAGCCTTACCTTTCGGCTACCTGGAGATGGTTGGACAAACACAAATTATGGGCAAAAATGGACAAAACACAAGTTATAGAAGCTGTCTATTAGCAGACATTTTTACAGTGTATTTAATTCAATTCACCTTTACTTCTTTAGCGCTTTTACAATGTAGATTGTGTCTCAGCAGCTTCACATGCATTATAAAAAATGTAAACAGTGTCAGTCCAGTGTTCAGTGTTGAAGCTCAGTTCACTTCAGTTCAGTGTGGTTTAATATTCACTGCTGAGAGTCCAAACACTGGAGAGTAATCCATCCATGCGCAGCTCTACAAGTCCTGAACCATGCAAGCCAGTGGCGACAGCGGAGGAACAAACTTCACCAATTGACCAAAGTGAAGGATTAAAATACTTGGAGAGAAACCAGGCTCAGTTGGGCACGACCATTTCTCCTATGGCCAGACGTCTTGTGCAGAGCTGCAGTCTAGGCACCGGAGGCTGGAGAACGCTTGACGTCCATCGTGGAGAAGCCGCAGGTGTGAGTGGTCACCAGCTGGTGAAGAGGCTGGCCCTTCAGGAACAATGCGAGGACTCGTCTGTCACTGAGGTCTTACAGGGATCGGTCTCATGCTCTCCACTCCTCCATGACCACCACAGCAGCTGCTCAGGATACGGCCTGGTCCAGGATTATGGAAACCCTGGTAATAATATAGACAGACTAACAATAGCACAGACACCATTCAAACTATAATGTCTTTTGGGAAGTGTTCCCGGCTCCGGTTGCCCTGAATAATGCAGACTAACAATCCTTTAGATGATTTGGATTTCAAGAGCGTTTGTGTTTTATGTGTATGCTAACTCAGAGAGATGTGTCTTTAATCTAGTTTACACTGACAGAGTGTAGAAAGTAAAAAACAACAACAGAACTTCTTTGGGACGACACGGTGGTGCAGTAGGTAGTGCTGTCACCTCACAGCAAGAAGGTCGCTGGTTCGAGCCTCGGCTGGGTCAGTTGGCATCTCTGTGTTCCCCCGGTGTTGGTGTGGGTTTCCTCCGGGTGCTCCAGTTTCCCCCAGAGTCCAAAGTTATGCAGTAAAGGTGAATTGGGTAAGCTAAATTGTCCGTAGTGTATGTGTGTGAATGAGAATGTATGGAAGTTTCCCAGTGATGGGTTGCAGCCAGAAGGGCATCCGCTGTGTAAAACATATGCTGGATAAGTTGGCGGTTCATTCTGCTGTGGCGACCCCGGATTAATAAATGGACTAAGCCCACAAAAAAATGAATGAATGAACTTCTTTGAAAGACACTCGTGCTATAAATGTCTGTCACTTCTGTTAAATGTAATGTTTTATAAATCTGTTGTACTCAATGAGTTGTGAATGTCATGTATGCATGTATGTTTCCACAGATACACAAAGTAGCACAACTGTTTTCACTAGAACCACAGAAAGTTAATTGGTGGGTGACTCTCATGTCTCTCCGACTACAGAAATAACTCTGTTTCTCTTCTTGCACCATATACAGTATATATATATAGAGAGAGATCTGTTGAGGCTTCGGGACACTACAGGCTTCAGAGGAATCAACTCTGCTCTCCATGTAGGCGATTTTAATGAAGCCTCTGGAGAACTGAACAAACAGCAGGAGAGCAGACAGACGGAGCGGACAACACACTGAAGATTATCACACAAACACTGCTTCAACACAACACACACTCTGGCCAAAATAACCAGTACTGGGGAAAGTTACTTTTAAAAGTAGAATGCCCTAGCCACTGCCTAGCAACCACTCTGATTACCCTAGAAACACCCTAGCAATCACCCAGATTACTCTAGCAACAAATAGCACTAAGTTTCTAATCACTAAGTTTACCCTAAAAACTGCTTAGCAACAACCTAACAATCATCTAGAATTACTCTAGCAACTTACTAGCAACAACCTAGCAACCACTCAGTTTACCTTAACAATTACCTAGCAACACCCTAGCAACTCTAACAACTTACTAACAAGTAACAAAAGTATATCAACCACCTATACCCTAGCAACACACCAAGTAAATTCCTAGCAACCACTTAGATTACTCTAGCAAGTGCCAAGCAACACCCTAGCAACAACCCAGTTTACCTTAACAACTGCCTAGCAACATCCTAGCAACCACTCAGATTACCTTAACAATTGCCTTGCAACACTTTAGCAACCGCCCAGATAACTTTAGCAACTTACTAGCAACACCCTAGTAACCACTCAATTTACCTTAGCAACCATCCAGATTACTTTAGCAACTCACTAGAGAGAAGCAAATGTAAAGCAACCACCTATACCCTAGCAACACCCAAATAACTTCCTAGCAACCACTGAGATTATCCTAGCAAGTGCCAAGCAACACCCTAGCAACCACTTAGTTTACCTTAACAACTGCCTAGCAACACCCCAGTGACCATCTGGATTACTCTAGCAAATTTCTAGCAACAACCTTGCAACCACTCAGTTTCCCTTAACAATTGCCTAGCAACACTTTAGCAACCACCCAGATTACTTTAGCAACTTACTAGCAACACCCTAGCAACCACTCACTTTACATTAACAACTGCCTAGCAATACCCTAGCAACCGTCCAGATAACTCTAGCAACTTACTATCAACAACCTAGCAACCACTCAGTTTACCCTAACAATTCCCTAGTAACACTCTAGCAACCACCCAGATTACTTTAGTAACTTACTAGCAATACCATAGCAGCCACTAAATTCACCTTAGTAACCATCCAGATTACTCTAGCAACTCACTAGCAGGTAGCAACGGTATACCACCTATACCCTAGCGACCACTCAGATTACCCTAGCAAGTGGCAAGCAACACCCTAGCAACCAGCCAAATTACTCTAGCAACATACTAGCAGCACCCTAGCAACCACTCAGTTCACGGAATTAGAATTCCAATGTTGTGTTGTAATTAAAAAGTAACTAGATGTGTTACTTATTTACTATTTAAGAAAACTGATGTGTTTTGGTTCTGAGCTGGGCTGTCTTGTTAACATAACTTATATTTTTGACACGTGAGGGCCTTCTAAAAGCTAAAATGAAATTTCGTATTGAGTTTAAAATATTACTTCTTACCTATAAAGCTTTAAATAATCGAGCTCCTGTTTATCTAACCAACCTTCTGTCTATCTACAATCCAACCCGCTCTTTAAGATCTCAAAACTCAGGGCTTCTGGTAGTACCCAGAATAGCAAAGTCAAGTAAAGGGGGTCGAGCCTTCTCATTTATGGCTCCTAAACTCTGGAATAGCCTTCCTGATAATGTCCGAGGCTCAGACACACTCTCGCAGTTCAACACTAGATTAAAGACCTATCTCTTTAGTAAAGCATACACTCAATACAGCCAAAGCGGTATGATGCATGAATGTGCTCCACGCATCTCCTTTATATACACTATGAACTGCAGCTACGCTAATTATTCTCTATATTCTCTATCTCCACGTGGGGATACTCATCCCGAGGCCCCCAGAGACTATGAAGCGCTACGGATGCGATGCAAGACCTGCGATGAGACGATCCCAAGGTTCCATAATCCTGGACCAGGCCGTATCCTGAGCAGCTGTTGTGGTGCATGGAGGAGTAGACAGCATGAGACACCAAGGACAGACGAGTCTCGCTGACGTCGAGTGTTCTCCAGCCTCCAGCGCCTAGACTGCAGCTCTGCACAAGCCGTCTGGCCATTGGAGAAATGGTCGTTCCCAACTGAGCCTGGTTTCTCTTCAGGTTTTTTAATTCTTCACTTTCGTTGGTGAAGTTTTTTAATTCTTCACTTTCATTGGTGAAGTTTGTTCCTCCGCTGTCGCCACTGGCTTGCATGGTTCGGGACCTGTAGAGCTGCGCATCGATGGATTACTCTCCAGTGTTTGGACTCTCAGTAGTGAATATTAAACCACACTGAGCTGAACTGAACTTCAACTCTGAACACTGGACTGACGCTGTTTCAATTTACTATAACCTTCTATGTGAAGCTGCTTTGACCCAATCTACATTGTAAAAGCGCTAGAGAAATAAAGATGAATTGAATTGAAAAATGTGAAGTGAATAAAGCTCAGGCTGAAGGAAATGTGAATCCATGTCTGTACAGTTGAGCTCAAACAAACTTTTTTGGATTACATGAAGAATAGGATGCCGAAAGAAAGAGCAACAGTAATGAATAATCAGCTCTTCAGTAATGAATATTTAGACTTTCTAAATTTCAGTTTTATTCATTTATAAACATACCGAATGTGTTCGTGCAAGTTTCTTAAAAAATAAATAAAAAAAAATATTATTAATTCAAAGTTTAAATAAAGAGTAAACCTTAACATAAAATACAAGTATAATAGGACTTTGGAAAAAAGCACTTAAAAACTAACCTAAAAATATAAATATAATATATTATAAATATAAAGATATTAATTATATATTATAAGTACCTCCGAATATAAATAATGATCTAATATTAAAAATATATAAATACCTTCCAATTTAAATGTAAGCCGTTCCTCTCATTCAGACACGTGACCAGAGCAGGAACCAATAAAATCGCGTTGAATCGCGCGACCGCGTTCGCGCCATCAGCACATCACGTGATACAGTCAGTCAGGTGCCTCTACCTGAGGACGCTAAACAAACGTCGACGCCGAGATTTTAAGTTTGTTTTCTTTGTTTAATTGAAATGTCGTAATTTTCTTTTCTTTGACGTACGTTAATATTATTTTTATCTAAAACAATTCTCGCCAGTTAGTCAAACAAAACAAGGTAGCGTTAATGGTTAACACAAAACTAGCGTCTCATCAATCAATACCTGAGGAGGATAATCAATATCTGATACCCTGGACGATTCACAATTCAATACCTGAAGACTGTCAACAGCTGAAGTTAATCGATACCTGAGGAATAACAATCATCTGTAAGTAAATAATGTCTATTTCTGTAAAGGTATGCCTTCAGACTGACGGTTTATTCGGTTAGGTGTGTGTGTGTGTGTGTGTGTGTGGTTGCTTGTTTTTATGTCCCAGTGGGGACTTAAACCTGAATGCGCGCCGACTCATGGGGACTAAACAGTGTGTCCAAGGGTAAACATGCTTGTAAATGACGCAGAATTAAGTATTTTGAAGATGTTAAAATGCAGATTCATTCATGTGAGGCTTTGGTTAAGGCATAATGTATACAGTCTGCATATTTGAAACGTTTTGCATATGAGATGATGCCCTATACGCATGGCAAGCCGTTTTGACTTTTATTCGTTCTCAGGATATGTATTCTTGATATCAACAATTCAATTATTGATATCGAAAAAGGTCATTGTTGATATAAAAAACTAAATAGTTGATATAAAAAAAATTAACATTTTTGATATCAACAATTGAATTTTCACTAGTTAAATGTCACCATAGGCTGCCATTCAAATTTAATTGTTAATATCAAGAATTGATTTCTTACTAGTTGAAATGCAGTTCTTGAAATCAATAATTTAATTGTTGATATAAAAAATGTAAATCGTTGATATCAATAATTTAGTTGTTGATATCAAGAAATACTTTTCAACTAGTAAAGATGTTCATTCTTGATATCTGCAATTATATTTCAACACGTTACATTTGTTATTTCTGATATCTAAAAATGTATTTCTGATATCAGCAATTAGGGAAGTAATTTTTGATATCTAAAATGAATAATTTCACTAGTAACAATTATATTTATGATATCCGAAATTAACATTGTCACTAGTGACAAACCAATTGTTTATCAAGAATGAACATCTTTACTAGTTAAAGTATTTCTTGATATCAACAATTTAATTCCTGATATCAACAATTAAATTATTGATATCAACAATTACATTTTTCATATCAACAATTAAATTATTGATATCAAGAAATCAAGATTCCATTTCAACTAGTAAGAAATCAATTCTTGATATCAGCAATTAAATTTGAATGGCAGCCTATGGTGGGTCCGTGTATCATCCGTTCATTTGATTATTCCTTTTATTCTGGAAA
>CAIGQQ010007204.1:56510-75392 GCA_903798035.1 Danio albolineatus | reverse complement strand
CGAAATATTGACTGTTTTTCTGATGTTTCGTTTTCCAGAATAAAAGGAATAATCAAATGAACGGATGATACACGGACCATGGTGACATTTAACAAGTGAAAATTCTATTGTTGATATCAAAAACTGAATTGTTGATATCAAAAATGCAATTGTTGGTATTAAAAAAGGTAATTGTTGATATCAAAAATGCAATTGTTGGTATTAAAAAAGGTAATTGTTGATATCAACAATTCAATTCTTGATATCAAATATGTTAATTTTTGATATCAACAATTCAGTTTTTGATATCAACAATTACCTTTTTTGATATCAACAATTCAGTTTTTGATATCAACAATTAGCTTTTTGGATATCAAGGATACATATCCTGAGAATGAATAAAAGTCAAAACGGCTTGTCATACTATACGTGTGTGTGTGTCTCCCTCTGTGTGGGTGTTTGTGTTTGGGTGTTGACCAGCAGAGGTCAGTATTAGACTGAATGTTTGGTCAATCTAATCACACCATAAAGATCTCATTTATTCATAATCTGCATACTGTTTTCATCTTCTCGGCAGATTTTTAATAATAATTGTATGTGGAAACATTTTAGCATGCCTCACCCATAGATAGTAATAGTAATTGTAATTGAACAAAAGTGCTCGATACATGTTGAATCTTGTTTAAAACAATATGAAAAAGGAAATATTGTGTGCTTTTATTGTGTGTGACGGCACTAAAAACACTTAATCTCTCTTTTGTTTTAGTCAAAATGGACATGAGTGTATTAAACAGCTTATTGTTGACTTAAACAAGGTACGTTTTTGTGTTACCTGTTTCATACATAAATTTTTGCATCAGTTGATTTGAATGTGTTTGTTTCTTAGACTTTGTAGTCTGTTGATCTTGAACCTTCATCATGCTTTCATTGCTTTGGTATTCAATTCACCTTTATTTGTATAGCGCTTTTACCATGTAGATTGTGTCAAAGCAGCTTCACATTGAATGTTAAAGCACCGAGTTGCTTGTTCGGGAAAACATTATAGCACAATGTGTGTGAAATTAACTGTGCTCGAGGAATGTTTAATATGAATTGCGTTCTGAACCACAGTGGTTTCAAGAATGCTCTTTTGAATAAGTTTTCCCTTTAGATGCGGATTGGTGGTATTTTATTGTTTATATTAACTGTTTTTAGGGTTTTATAGCATCATAGTAAAAAAACAAAAAAATGTATTTCAATTAGACATCTGATTCATAAAAGATGTTTCTTTCCAAAATAGTTTTTAACACAGAGTTGCTGATTTATTTTTATGAAATGCATTATATTGCACTAATAGTTTTAAAATAATTTTATAATAAATCAAATGACAATTATATGCACATTTTCTGCATAAGATCCGCTGCACTTTAAGCTGATCTCTGTATACATTATTCTGTAGTATTTGAATTGCATGTAAAATTGCAGTTAATTTGGATTTAAACTAATGAACTCTATGCCATCGACTAGCTAAAGTTTAAAGTGTAATCATGACAATCTGTATCAGTATAATGTTATTATTATCAGCAGTATTATTGATTATCTGCATATTTATATTAGTTTAATAAACACCAGTGTAGATGTGTCCAGCTGTGGGGTTTTGGTGTCGTCTGCATCACCATATGGGCATAAGAACAGGACGTGTGTTTGGATTAACTCAGCTGTTTGACCACACTTCATTATTATTGTTCATTTATTCCTCTGCTGCAGATTAGAGCTGAATTTAGAAATAGTTTTGAGCAAATCTTTGTGCTTAACAAATTTAATTAAATATGTCGGCTAGGGCAGCACGATATTGGAAAAATCTAACATTGCGATATTTTTTAAATTTCCAATATGTACCCCAATTTTATCATATTTTGACTTTGTATAAATTGTATCATTTTAGTTGGATTGGAATGATTCTGTATGGGAGTGTATATGCATAAAATATAATAATCTACAGTACAAGCATAGATAAATGCATTACAGAAAAATATACAAATGTGTTTTTCTTTTTCCACAGTCTAACAATATTCAGGTATACAGTATTTGAATTCAAATGTGAAATTATAATGCGTAGTCTTCGTTGTATAAAACACGTACATAATTCATCATTATTAAAGTTAGAAATGGTACAAACTCTTATGCATGAATGTTTTTAAAATTTTCATACAGTCAACGGCCTTAAAAACTGCAAATGATAAATTATAATCCTGACTCAACATTGCGTATGCTTGCGATGTGACTATTGTGAATGATCACATTGCAAAGTCAATGCTGAAACGATATATTGTGCAGCACTAATGAAGGCTAATCGATGTTTACTGGAGTGAGTTCCCACCGTTTCCTCACTCCACTAAAGTAAAGGAGTAAAGTAAAGAGTAAAAGAAAAGTAAAGAGGCTGAATGGAGGAGGCTCGTTCTTTATCCTCGCGCTGCAGATGCTCTGTTTAACTGCTCTCTCTCTAGTGAAGCTTCAGTTTTACACTTACAGAGTCGCCATGTAAGTAACAAATGCGCCACGGAGCGACACAACTGACTCTTAAAGGGAACGAGAGACGATATTCTGATTGGTTTAATGCAGGTTCAAAACACAGCCAGAACTCATGAAGAGAATCAGCACAGCCCTGTTAGACCAGCGCCGGGCGCAGAGCGTATCTATCCATCCTTAAAATGGGTGGGTTTGGACACACCCTTGTTTTTACGCCATGCGCTGTTCACTTTGTGCTTAGATCGTTAAAATCAATCAGTCTTTAACTAGTTCATTTTAATCACCCATTGTTGCTCTCATAATGGCTATTAAATCAATGAAAAATGATATTTAAGCTAAAGCTATTATAGTATTATGTTAAGCCGAGTTGTAAGTCTGATTTCGTGCTCTTCTTCTTGTCTGGAAGCACATGGGTTTGTGTTTTTATTGGCCGCTGGTCTTTTCTTGGCAGGACAGTGAAGCAGGAAGGAAGTTGAGCTTTCCACCGTTTACCCTTTCCTGTGAGCAAAAGCACTGAGCACAGGAGCATTATGGGAATCCTCTCCTGAGTTTCCTCAAAGCACAGCTCTTATCTGAATCTGAGAGTCTCCATTCTCTCCAGACGTTACTTAAGAGGAGACCCAGGCTAGTTGTCATACTTTCTGCACCAGTGAATATTTTCTATTTAAATATATTAACTTTAAATTTGTGATTTTTTTGCAAGAAAATGCTTTAAGGCAGGAAACCAATATTGTAATGACATGTTGTCATTTCTGCAGGGGATGTGGATAAGGAAGCTTTTTATTTAAAATAATTAACCAATTGTACAATATACAACATAAATGCTAATCTAAAACATATTTTAAATATAAGATTTTTTGCATTTAAATTTAAGATTTGTGTATTGGATTTGCATATAAAATGTTCATGCATTTAAATTACATGTTTTAGCATGAATTAATAAAGATAATGCGTTTATGATCCTGGAGCACAAAACTAAGTCTTCAGTTAAGTTGGTATATTTGTATGAATTAGGCATGTGCCGGTATAAGATTCTGACGGTATGATAACCTTGGATAAAAATATCACGGTTTCACGGTATGATGGTATTGTGATTACTGCTCTAAAATATATTATTTTTAAATGTCTGGCTAAAAAACGAAACCTTTTTCTCCTTTGAACACTATATTTTATTTTGAGAAACATTAAAAAATATTTTTAGGACAGTAAACATGTCAAGCTACATAATTCAAGTGAATCATTGACTTCTGTGGTCTTAATTTGTTTTAATAACACAGATGTCTTTACAATGTACAGCAAAAAAAAAACATGTAAATAAAAAATCTTACAGATACCTTAGGGACGGTATAGCAGAAACTTTTGGCGGTATGAAAACCTTGACTTTTCCAAACCGCGGTATACCTTGAAAACGGTTATCGTCCAATATAGTATGAATAGACAACAGTACATTGTGTGAGTCAAAATGATAAATGTTTCTTAAATGCCAAAACATGATCAAATTAAGTAAAGGTCATGTTCCATGTATTACCGTAAATATATCTAAACTTAATTTATTAATATATTCCTTTATAAAAATGTAATTTAGCTGACTTTAAAAGTGATTTTTCTCAATATTTAGATGTTGTTGTTTTTTCTCTCAGATTTTCAAAATTGTTGCGTTATTAGTTATTATAAGTTTTATTTTATTTTTATTTTTTATCCCAAAAACGATTAGAATGCAAGTAAAGATCATGCTCTGGAAAAACATTGTGTAAATTATATTTTATTCTGTAAATATATTAAAACTTAATTAGATAATTAATATACATAAGTTGATTTTTTTTCTTCTTCTCAGATTTCAGATTTTAAAAATAATCATCTTTTTTATGCCAAAAAATTATTAGAATGCAAGTTAAGATCTTGTTTGTTCCATGAAGAAATTTCGTACGTTTCCTACCGTAGATGCATAAATCAAAGCATAACTTAATATGCATTGCTTAGGAAATTTGAAAAACTTCAAAGAACATTTTCTCACCTTCAGATTTTTAGAAAATATGTTTCCTTTTTTATGTAACTCAGTCACGTATTGTCCTGTCTTAACAATTACCAGAAATCTGATTTATTATTGTTTATTATTATTATTATTTTTTTATTATTGTTATTGTTATTATCATTGCTATTATTTATTATGTCATATATAATTCTCATTTTCAAACAATTTTCCCTTAAATGTCTAATTTTGGAGTAGTTTTTGGTTCTAATTGTCGAGGTTACATGCTACTCAGTAAGTAGATTACTTTTACATTACTAATAAACTGAATTAGTTTCAAATGCACATCAGCAAAAACTATATATCAAACACAACAGGTTTCAAACTCGCTTATGTTCCACATCTAGTCATATTTTAACAATTTGTTAGTTTTGTTTTCATAATAATAAACAGATTTATACAGAGATTTAGCAGAATTCATTTCGAAAATGGTTTGAAATGAAACAGATAAACTATGCAATGCTTCTGAATGTGTAAAAATCGAATCTGTCGCATCAAATGATGTTTATTCATTACTTTTAAATCATATTAAAAAGAAATGCATCAATGTGTAACAAAATAATAATAAAATGCATCAATCTTAAATCTGGACCTTAAAGTTTGAGCTTAAATTAAAGGATTTTTATTTATTTTTTGTAAATGTCATGATGTGTAAATTTATTAAGATGTGATTTTTCCCACATGACCGACTGCTAGCTCAGGCCTTCCCTGTGTATGAGCATCTGATGACGGATCCTTCTGGAGTGTTTAAGTGCTTTATTGCTGTGAAAGGTCACGCAGCTCACAAACTTACTTTCTCTGAGATCGGTGCAGTTAGAGGTTACTAACCCTGTCCTTCAAGCAGCAGAAACACAAGCCGCCAGTCTCAGGCGCTATAAATTAGGCTGCGCTTTGAAGTCTTGGCCTCCAGCAGTCAATATCCTCTGGTCATTCAGGAGATTCCCTCATAAGCCAAGACAAATGCTGTGCGGGTTTGGAGAGCTTTAAAGAGACTCTCATCCTGAACGCTTGTTTTGTTGCTGAGTTCATGGATTTAAGAAGATCCGACTCAGTGTAAATGTTGCCGTATGACACTGCAGACCCCATGTCTGTGCTGTGTAGAAGCGTATTTTTTCCCACAGAATTTAAACATCAAGGATATCTCATACTGCAGCGTAGGCCTGTCACGATATCTATTTTTTGTTGTACGATATATTGCACTAAAATACATCGCGAAAGACCATTTTAGCCAACACATTATATAACGCCAGAATGGCAATATAATAGCATCATAATGCAAGTACACACTTCAAAAGAACACATCATATTTTGTTCTTAAGAATATTTTATTTAATTTATTCATTTTAATAATGTAATAATTAGACATTGGAATCAGAATGTGAAAACGCATATCCAAAACAAATAATAATAAAATTAATAAAAGTAACAGAGGCTGCGATATCTGCTACCAGATCTATTTTCAGTTGTCAGACACGCACATCAAAATATACTTTAGTCATTTATGGTAAATACTATAGTGTTTTTTAACCATACTGACACAGACACCTCCAACAGAGATGGAGAGGTTGTGCAAGAATTGGTTTTTACGTATGGGCGATATATATTGCATCACCAAAAATTATTGAGGTCATGTCTATGTATTGTGCGATAAGTCGACATATTGATTATTGTGACAGGCCTACTGCAGCTTAATCTTTTTTGTAGCCTAATGTTTTTATTTTATTAGTTTATGTACTTATCAGTGCTTCCCACTCGTAGATTATACTTGGGCGGTCCCCTCAGGTGTATTATCGTCTGGCTAAATATATTTAGTGACACTTTTTTGCTGTTATTATCATCCTTTTATATGTTTTATCCCAGGGGTGCTCAAACTTTTTCAAATGAAGAGCCAAAAAACAAATATTATTGCGAGCCATTGGCCGAAGGTAAATATACAAAACAGTATTATATTAAAGTCGCTATGGGTGATTTCTAATTTATTTCCTAATAATTCAAAATAAATAGCAAACATTACTTTAAATCGTATTAACTAATGCAGTATAACAGTTTAAATGATAAGCTTATTGCAATAAAAAACAATCAATCACATTGAAAACACAGTGGAGTTCAGTGCCGAATACATTAGTCAAACAGAATCTGTCTTTGGCTTGATTTACTCACCAATTTAAACAAAATCTAATTCATTTACACCATTTAATTGAGTTTATTCACTTAATTTCAGTTAGAATTTAATAATAAAACAAACAAATAGTTGCATTACAATTGAATTGACAATCTAACTTCTCAGATGGGATGGGGGGCCAAATTAAAGGTTACCCTGGGCCAACTTTGGCCCGCGGGCCTTAGTTTGGGCATCTCTGTTATATCCTTTTATATGACCAAGCATCCATGGCTGATTAAGTAGTGGGAAATCTTTTCTCATTTATCCGCTTTGTTCTGTGTGCGCGTAAATGGTCAACACTCCCACAGATAGTCTCACACACTCTGCAGACCCAGAGAGGCGCGCCTTTTTAGGACTTACAACATCCAGTCCGGGTTTCTAAATGTCCTAAAATGTCCTGGATTCAGCTTTCGCTTTAGCTTTTTAAAGTTGTCGTTAATTGTATGTGGTTTTTTTGCATTACCCTTTTATTTAAGCTTACATTCGCTTGACTTCGCAGCTGACTGGCTTTGCGAGAGAGGCAAAAAGTAACAATGAATCTCAGCTTACATCATATAGACTGAATTTTACTATCATAAATGGCTGCAAAATATATGTTCACCGTTAGTAATGGTTAAATTACTAAAAATTTAAAATATTATAATAATAAAAATTCTAATAATTACAAGATTCAAATGTGTATGTTTTAATCTTGTAATTATTATAATTTTAAGAGATATTGTCTGCTTTTTATTTCTTTTTCTGTCATTTATTTCTCATTTACTGTATATTTTATTAATTTGATTGTCAATATGTTACATGTTATATACATATCTAAAATGCTTTGCCATCCAAGTTTGCTTTGAACTTGAGAAAGAAGCAGATAAAAAAATATATAAAAGCAAGAGAAATACTGGATTTCTTTTTATTTAAACATTTTTTTAAACTATACAACCCATTGAAAAGAAACTGTGCATAACAGTGTCATAGTAAATAGAATTATTGTTATAATGGAATTGTTTTGTTTGTCGCATAATGTTAAAGGTGCAGTAGGTGAACTGCCAAAATGCTAACCGGTTAGCATATTATCTTACACACCTTAGGAACGGTTTTCTAGAAGATTTTGGCGGTTTTAAAACCTTGACTTTACCAAACCGCGGCATACCTTGAAAACGGTTATCATCCTGTGCCTAAAGAGGACTTCAGCAAAAAAAAATAAAAATAAAAAACTTGAAGTGGCAACTTATAAACAGCCACTCGGATGAAAGAACCCAGAGTTTTTGTTTGGATGTTTATGTAAAAAAAAATAGGCTTATTTTTGTATGTTGTAGATAATATTTTTTTTGGTAAACATCACTGCAGTCAGTTCAGACCAACCAGAAACTAAAAATGTGGCAACTTTTGTGACATCTGGTGTCTTATGTTGGCATTAAAAATCAATATCTTAATAATATTTGACTGTTTGGGTGTGCGTGTGTGAAATTGTAAATATTTTTATTTTTAGGTATTTTATTAAATATCTAACCATATTTTTGTCAAATACCTAACATATTCATATTTCTTTAGGTGCACAAATTGTTGAACTGTGATTTTTTAAAAAAAATTTGTTTATTTATTATTTCAGTTTTGAATTTACGGACTAATCCTATGTATAAATGCATGCATATCTTATTTTAAAACATCCTGTAGAAATTATACATTTAAAATAGAGATCTGTGTGGGCTGAGCTCACTTAAGCTGAACACTGTTGATTTTGTTAGTTTTTATTTTATGTTTGTGTACATAACCTGTAAAAATAAAAATAATCTTTTTTTATTACAATTTCATAGCAGACTGTGAAAGTGGAGATAGAGGCTTTCAATTTTTATAAGGTTTATATTTGATGAATTGATTTTAAAACCAATGATGGCCAAATTTTTATTCTCAATTATTCCATATTTATTTATTTGTTTTTAAAATAAGAGCACTTGAGCAGAAGCCTGATGTGTTGTGCAGCAGATCATTAGATGTGATCAGGATGACTCATGAACACGTGCTGGACAACCTTTGACTTTTCCAGTCACACCCTTTGCACTTTTCCCAGTTTAGGTCATTGGTGCCGTCCGCCAGCATTAGATTAGCAGAGTCTCGGGGAAGTTCAGGCTCAGCCAGACTCCTCTTGACATTATTTATGCTGTGTGACATACAGCAGACGTGTCTGACAGGGGAAAAGCTGACACACTGACACACATTTGTCCTCTGGAGGGTCAGCAGGAAAAGGTGGATCACTGTTAAACGCTTTTGAACTGTTTTTATCATCATGTGAGACGTTGGGAAAAAATGCAATATGTGTTGGCATGCTGAATGATGCAAAGATATTTTGGAAAGTTTATTTAAGGGAAAATAAAGTTCTAAATTAATTCTGAAATCAAATATCAGTGCTTCACTGCATTAAACAAATCATTTATTTAAACTAAGCAATTACTGTTTGGTGTAAAATAAATATCAGCACTACTCTGCTCATCTGGTTTATGTTTATTAACCTGAAATCATCAAGAACTATCAGGTTAAATAACATGGTTTGCTTTTTAAAATTTATTTATTTATTTATTTATTTTTGAAAGCATCGGTTAAAATTAATTTGTATTAATTCTTATTTAGTACAATTATAAATCATTGAGGAATTTAATACAGAAGTAACTTAAAAAAAATAGCAGTCCATGTTGTTCATCTGTTTGTTTAAAAATGGTAAAATTGGGAAATATTATTACAATGCAAAATAGTTCGTTTCTTTGTGAATGTGTAGTAAAATTTAATTTATTAATATCATTAATCTTCAGTCTTCAATAGGGCTGTCACAATAATCAATGTGTGGACTTATCGCTCAACACATCGACATGACCACAATCATTTTTGCTGATGCAAAATATATCGCCCATACATAAACAATCTTGTAGCTGATTGTGCTACATCTGTAATATTTAACATCTGTAATATGTAACAATGTAATATTTACTGTAAATGACAGATATCGCAGCCTTGCACTTTTTTGTTAACATTTATTATTATTTATTTAGGATACCTTTCACTTTCTGATCCGAATGCCTCGTTATCAAACTGTTAAAATGACTGTAATTAAATGAAATATTTTATATTGTGTGTAAAAACATATTGTGTATTCTTTGGTAGAGTGTACTTGCATTTTGATGATATTATACTGCCATTCTGGCATTATAATGAGTGGCATAAAATGGTCTTAAAAATGACTAATATAATTTATCACAATATATTTTGCTGCAATATATCCCATCACAGAAAAGATATATTTTGACAGGCCTAGTCTATAGAGTCACATGATCCTTGAAACCAGGATAATATGATGATCTGACCATCATACATAATTCATCAACATCTGAATTATCGATGTTAAAAACATTTGTGTTGCTTCATAATTTTGTAAATAGACTATTTATTTTTTTCTAAAGTTGGTCACATTTAAAATAGTGCAGACTCAGTGTGCTGATATCCTTCAAAAGCAGCTCATTTGTGTCCTTTCACTGACATTTCTCAAAGTTTGACCATGTTTCCTCATACAGTAACTCCTTATTTAGTGCCGTCTGCCTGTCATTTATTCAGCTGCTCTTCTCCTTTACAGACAAACAGCAACTGCAGAGCTGCAGGAATACTTTTTTGTGTGTGTGTGTGTGTGTTGAAATAAGGCTTGTCCTGCAGTCAGATCTGAGTTTGCACAATCACAGATTCAGTCGTTCGCTCGTGATGTGATTCTGTATTGATATTTCTCTGACTGAAGTCATGGATGATCTCACTTGTGCAACTGTGTTAGATCTGAAAGGGTGTGTGGAGTATGTGGAGAATGTGCTGTAAACGGTCTAGTTTGACTTTGACGTTCTTTATTGTTCTCGATGGGCTTTATGCACGGCAAATGTTTTTCAGTCATCAATGTATGTGACCATTTTCAATTAATTAGGTTCCTCTTATAGCATTAATAATGCAGTTCATTTAAAATATGAGCAGGTTGTTATTGGTTGCTATGTGTGTGACGTAATTACCTCGTGTGCACTTTGAACCTATCAGGTTTGTCTCGCATGGTGATGTCACTCAGCGCGCTGTGTGATATAAGTAATATGCACGCGCTTTTCTATGTATGTGTGTGCGCTCTTCTCGTAGCGGTTTCTCTTTATCCGTATCAGAACATCATAATTTCTTTCACACACACACATCCACATGTGTACACATACAGGCACAATATCACACACACACACACTGGCATGGAGTCATCATCTGCTCCAGATTCTGTTACCAGTAAAGACGAAGCTGACTTTTGTGAAGGATTAGATCCAATCCAAGACATGCTAGTATAGTCTTTATAAATGCTTTGCTTTTGAGTATTATATGCTCATAAACAATACTTTGCTTTGCGTTTGAATAGAAACAAAACAAACAGAATAATCCTGATAGTATGACGCGCTATTTACTCTTATGGTTTCACTTTTATGCCTCAAGCTTTTATACCTTTTATACTTAATTTTTTTGCTGTATTGCTGAAACATGCTTATTTTACTTACATTGATGTCGTTTTAAACACTGAAGTCCTCAGAACCCCTCATCTGTGGTAGTTTGTAGAGGTTTTTTTGTTGATCAATCAAATTGTTCTGTCTACGCTGTTTATAAAAATAAGTGTATCTCACAAACGAATTGATGTAATTAGTCCAAATCAGTTTTATATAGTCTCAAAGGGTTTTGTGCATGTTTTTTACATTGACAAGTTTGAGGATGACATTTGTGTTATTTCTGTATATAGTGAAAACTAAAATAAAAACTAAGCGATTTTCAATTTTTTGGGGGTTTATTGCACTTTTAAGCTATTTTACTAGTTAATATGGATTTATGACATACCTAAACTTAATGTTGAGGATGTAAGGATTTTATTGATATATGGCATTTGATAATACTCAAAAGAATGACACCACAGCATGTAAAAATACTAAGATATACCCTGGCGGAATTGTTCTATGGCAGGTCTTAAAGGGTTAATAGATTTAAGTATTCATTTAGTCGTTTAAGCACAAAACGAGGTGAAAAGCCGTTTAAGCACAAACATTGTCAGGAGCAGCAGACGAGTGCTGAAACTCCATTGAAAATACAGCAGTTAAATAAATGTCCATATATTAAAGACATGGCGCCGAACAATGGAACTGAATTCAGTGCTTCATATCTTGTCTGAGACCTCTGTATATTTTATATCAATAAGACAGATGAGCACTGAGTTTAAACAGACCAGATCTTAAATGCAGTGATTTTTATAATGGCTTGACCGTTAACTGGAAGCTTACACCTACATAATTACATTCATTCATTCATTCATTAATGATTTTTTTCTCAGCTTAGTCCCTTTGTTAATCTGCGGTCGCCACAGCGGATTGAACCGCCAGATTATCCAGCACGTTTTACACTGCAGATGCCTTTCCAGCTGCAACCCATCACTGGGAAACACCCATACACACTTATTCACACACATACACTACGGACAATTTAACTTATTCAATTCCCCAATCGCGCATGTGTTTGGACTGTGGGGGAAACCGGAGCACCCGGAGGAACCCACGCCAAACGCCAACTGACCCAGCCGAGGCTCGAACCAGTGACCACCTTGCTGTGAGGCGATTGTGCTACCCACTGTGCCCACGTGTTGTATATTTTCACAGTATCGTGCAGCTTTATTTTTGTTTATGTTCAAAGACTGATAAGAAAGCTTGGCATTACTGTATGTGAAATGTTAGAGTATATTATTCCGATCGCTCCCGCTATTGTTCATTCTGTTTACCCACTGTCTGCTGAGTAGGGCTGGGTATCGAGTTCGATACTTTATAAGCACCGACCGAATCGTCTCGATACTATCGAGTATCGAAAAAATCATTTTCGTTCGGTACCAAATTTCGATACCCAAGGGTATAATCTTGTCAACGTCAGTGAGCTAGAAAACCTGCGGCATCCTAAACGTGCCCGGTGATGAGCCTGAATCAGCCTGCTGCGAGGCTGTCTTGAAAATCAATAGTTTACGGCAGTATTACGCCCACTCGCCCAGAGCTTGTCAAATGTGAGGCTGTAATGCGTACACTACACTTTAAAGCATGGCATACATTTAACGCAAACAATGTTTAAGTGATCAAAAGTATGGCTACATTATGCAAAGATTGGCGGCAACAGCGTGCGATGCAATATCTGTAAAAAAGTTATCGCGACCAAGACTGGCAACACGTCTAATATGATAATGTGGCCGTTTAAGCGGAGAAAATTAAAAGAAGAGACATCAAACGCGGGATGAAAACTTTATGAACCGATCGCTTTATTTTCCTCCTCGACACACACGCTTAAAGGGGAAACACACTCTTAAAGGGGAAACACACCCCGTCACTTTCAGCTCTCTTAAAGGGGAAAAACAACAAGCACAACTCGTGAATGCTGTCACATGTATAAATGTATGCGCCACAATAAAACACCTCGCAGTACACGGAATTAATTTACGAGCAGAAAGTTGCTCCGTGTTTGACTGCAAGAAGATCACGCCAGCGCAGTCATCATCATATCCTCTCAGTATTTTCCTGACTTCAACAATGTGCCCAGCACAAGCGTCGTCCTCCGTGACTGATGAGGATAACTGTGCGATGGCTGGGGCTCCGAAATGTAAACAGACATACAATACTAAAATGCTTTAAGGTTAACAGTAAATGATGAAGTTTACATTAAAATCATCTTATTTAAAAGTCCACCCTAATGTTGTTCCAAGCCCAGAAGATCTTTGTTTACCTTCAGAACACAAATAAAGATCATTTGGATTTAATCCAAGAGCTTTCTGATCCTCCCATAGATTTACTGGATATGAATTTTTCAATGCCCAGAAAGGAACCAAAAACAGTCTAAATAAGTCCATGTGATAAAAGTGGTTCAATCATAATTATATGAAGCTGCAAGAATACTTCTGTGCGCAAAGTAAACAAAAATAACTTTATTCAATGATTTATCTATGTGAGGATCAGAAAGCTCTTGGATTAAATCCAAACTATCTTCATTTGTAGATAATTAATGACAGAATTAAAATTTTTGGGTGAACTAAACCTTTAAGCAGCAGTAAGCCTCACAAATACTTCAAATTGATTGACTTAAAACTGCTTGAACTTTATTTAAACTGTTTGCACTAACATATTGTGTTAACTACACTTTGTTCATTTTGTGCTTTTGCTCCTTTGTTTATTGGTCTTTAAAGATAAGCCTGCTGTGAAGTGTCACAAACATCCTGAAAAAAATAAAACCAAAGTTTCTCTGAGATTGTGTTATGTCATCTTGTTAAAATGTATTTCTTAAAATAAAAGTATCGAAAAAAGTATCGTTCGGAACCGGTATCGAATTCAGGGTATCGGTATCGGAATCGGTATCGAAAATTTTGGAACGATACCCAGCCCTACTGCTGAGAACAGTTTTCTTCTTGATTGACTGTTCCCGCTGAATTGATAGAGAAGAGCCGACCGCTCTCTCTTTGCTGAAGTTTCATCCTCTACGATGGTCCTGATCAGTGATAACGAGGCTCTCTGGAATGAATGTTAATAAACATGTGTTGTTGTCTTGCTAATGCAAGCGTAATGTAAACAGAAATAAATCAATTGCCTAAATGTGCTCAGTTATTGAGATGCGTTGACAATTATCTATTAAATATCATTATTATATCTGCATAACTAGTTGAGTCCAGATGTAAAACAGAAAAAGGGGAAGTATTTTATTTTAACAAATTCTTCAAAAAGCCCTACTTAATTAATGAAAGAACATGTGAATCTACAGTCATGTGTGTAAAGCCTGTTGCGTTGTCATGTATTTGTTACCTAATAAATATATATTGTTATTTGAATTTTTCGGTAGGCATTTTTTTTCTAAACGCAACACAAACCGTACCGAAACTGACCCTAAAACCGTGATACATACCAAACCGTGAGTAGACTGAACCATTGCACCCCTGAAGCATATATTGTTTGACAGTTCTCTGACAGGTTGTGAGCACATTACCCTGAACATTGTGAAAAGTGTAGCAATTTAATTATGAAGGTTTTCTTGTTGACCTTTAGGTGTTTGTTATTGTCATTTCAACCTTAATGTAGTTTATCATGAGTGTTTAACAGATATAAAATTGTTTACAGTGCGTTTAAATTCTTAAAGGTTTAAGGTTTTACTGTATATAGGTTTGATTTTATTTACGATAATGTGGTTATTTTATTTGTCAATGGTGACAATAAAAAAAAAGGGCAACAATGTTTAAGAGGTTTTAAATAAACAGTAGTAGGACTACACAATATATATTTTCAGCATCGATATCGCAATGTGCGAATCTGCAATAGTCGCATCGCAAACCATTTGGACACAAGAAATTGCAAAGTTTGCCACTTTAACAAAGATTGTTTAATTATTTACTCAATGAAGACTATAGAGTGTTATTTTATGTGTTTTGTCTGGTTGTACGGTCTCTTTTTGTTACATTCTTTGTAAAGTGCCCTTGAGCTCTGGAAAGGTGCTATATAATATAATAATATATATAAATAAAAATGTATTATTATTATTATTATTATTATTATTATTATTTTATGATTGTTACATTTCCGTACCCCAATACTGTTAGACTGTACCTAAATCCATAAAGCGTTGTTTGTTTAATGTTTTATCTTTGTTCTATTGTTTTAATCTGTCATTTAAATTATTTTATTTTGTATATATATTATTTTAGAAGTTTGAAAATTTTATGCAGATTCACTCCGCTAAAAAAACATCCCAGTCATTTTAAAATTACAAATTCTTTTCAAATAGTCATCTTGTGAAATTATATTTACAGTATTTATTGCAGTGCATATCACGGTAAAACACTTGGTGATTATACTTGGTTTTTCCTCTGCTCTGTTAAAACCACCCCATCAAACCTGCAAAAGCATCTAAAAACATCACTGTAGTCAGTTTAGACCAACCCAAAACTAAAAATGTGGCAACTTATGTGACATCTGGTATCTTATGGTGGCATAAAATATCAATATCTGAATAATATTTGAGTGTGCATGTGTGAAATTGTAAATATTTTTTTAATACTGATTTTATTAAATATCTAACCATATTTTTATCACATACACAACATATTCATGTTTCTGTAGGTGCACAAATTGTTGAACTGTGATTTAAGTTTTTTTTTTTTTAATTCCAGTTTTGAATTTACTGACTAATCTAATGCATAAATACATGCATATCTTATTGTAAAGCATCCTATAGAATATTTACATTAAAATGGGGCGAGCTCACTTATGCTGAACACTGCTGATGTTGTTAGTTTTTATATATTGCAAACTAAATATTGCAATGTCAGTTTTTTTCCAATATCGTGCAGTCCTTAACAGTAACACACTTGGTGATTATACTTGGTCTTTCTTCAGCTCTGTTAAAACCACCCCATCAAACCTGTAGCTCTCTTATGAAATGGTAATGATCAACGTTTTAAATCGCAAATCTCCAAATGGTGCAGCTACTTTCAGCTCATTTTCGGCGTAGGAACATCAGACGCTGGTGTCAGTAACGTGTCCGTCTCTGTCTGTCCCCCCTGTTGGTCAGTAATGACCTGTTGTTTCCTGAAACGCAGCAGATCAGGGTTTGGGCTTTCTGACGTGGTGTTTGTGCTGGATTTATGAGGTGGGCTGCATCTCTGATGTGCATCTTAATGAGCTCTGCGGTGGAGTGTGTTTAACCCTCGGCAGTCCAGCCTGTGGTTTTGGTGCTGGACTATAATGCTCTGCGGTTGTGGAATGTTTTAAGGGCCGCTGCGGGATATGATGACAGGTCAGACCACAAGTGAAGTTCACTGCCATCCTGCATTAAAGAGCTCTCGTCTTCATTTCTGCTTCAGAAACTGCAGTGTTTGACCTGCAGCTCTGCTGGATGAAGACCTCAACACACCGTCTTCATTATATACGTTTTATTTTTTGTTCCTTTGTGTTGTGATTTGTTAATTGTAGTTTGAACTTATAAATAGATACAGAAGAAAAATAAAGACACCACTTTAAATTATAAGTTTTGCTGTTTTATTAGACATTCTGTAAAATGTTAATATCAACCCAAGCTCATTCTGAAAAGGTAGCCCTGTATACATTTCTGGAGAGTGCCAAATACATCCCAGGAGATTTTTTAAAATTAATTAATTAATTTATTTATATGTTTTGGCGAATCCACCAGAGGCCGCTGTGTACACTTTAGGATGTCAGATTTCTCTCACGAGTGCCATTTGGGCCTGCTGTTCTCACGTAAATCCACCAGAGGACGTTGTCGACTGAATGACTCAGGCCCCGTTTCCACTAGTGCGTTTTAGTTTTAAAACGGCGTTTTAGCATGAAAACGATCCGCGTCCACACTAGCGTTTTACCCAAGCGTCTCTAGCAGATGTCCCTCCACACTACGCCACCAGAAACGTATATCACGTGATTATTCGCGCACTCTGGGCATGCGCGTTCAAGTATAAACAGGAAGCATGTGTCTCGCTCGGCATTTGGTTATTGTTAGTCAACAAACGCTGGTTGAACGATGAACGCGATGGTAAAGAAAGCAAGAGAGGTCTTTTAGTGGACAGACGACGAGGTCGAGTTCTTACTTAAAGTAACAAATGAATATAAAACATCCATGGCTATCGAAAATACAGTGTTTACAGTGAAGGCTGGTCTGCCGTCTGCCGGTGGCGTTACAGTCATGTGCACTTGACGAATAAGGAAAGGAAACGCAATGACCCAAAGCCCCAATCACGTAGCGAATCTCAGCAGCCACGCCTCCGTTTTCAAAGATATCAGTTTCCCTCCATCCACACTGAGACGCAGCAGTAGCGTTTTAGAATGGAAACGGCCTCTCCAGCGTTTCCAAAACGCTCCGTTTTCGCACCTCGAAAACTCCGGCGTAGTGTGGACGGATGGCGTAACTATAGCAAAACTTATGCGTTTTAAAACGAAACGCACTAGTGTAAACGGGGCCTGAGTGTTCTACTGACCCACCCTCTTCCACCCCTAAACCTGACGTACGTTGTGAGCAAGTGTGCCGCACGCCTGCTTTCGAGTGAAGGTCTCTGCCGTTAGATCGCCCCCTGGGGGTTGGCTGCAGTACAAGTTTTAAGCCCGCCTCCTCCGTGTTAATGAACGAGACTTGAGCCCAAATAAAAAAAATAATTACACTTGAAATCAAAGTATCCTAAAAGATGGTCGTGGTCATTTCAGGCAGTTTTTATCATGCTGATATAGGTGCAGATCTTTATTTTTACAAACAGTACGTTTTTCACCAGGAATTTGATGCTAAAAAAGCAGGGCGTGTCGTCATGATTGATAGTTGTGATTGACAGTTTTCCTGAGGCGACGGTTGGAGCTTTAGGAGCAGACTGAAGCAGGATTTAAGATATAGCGAACTAATAATAATCGATTACTGTGTTATTTCACAGCGAAAAAATGAGTTGTTCAGCAATAAACTACTAACTAAAGGTAACGTTAGGCTAATATGTATTAACATTAGCTAAGATAACGCCTAGCATTATACATGACAGTGGTCTGTATCTGCAAGCTACTAATTATTTTTATGGGTATAAAATTATAATTAGGGCAACAAAACTGAACTTATCCTGCTCTGATTAATTATAGAGCACTGTATACAGCAGTCTCGTGTAACGGTAGCATTAGTTAAACTTGATTCAAAATGGCAGGACCGTTTCTGATATTTAACGTTAGTGGCATGTTAATTTTATTATTATAACGTTATGTAATTATTACAATCATTTAATTATTCCTTTATTTATGCTTACGTTTGGCCTCAGTGGTGGCTGTGACGGCTGCTGATGTCATTTCTGTTTCTAAATTGAAGATAAAAATATCAAAAATAAAGCAAAGGTTAATTTAAGTATATAATTTTCTGAGAAAAATGTTGCTCGTTTTAAACTATGATGCTAACTTTGTTAAAACAACACAGTATAGACTATTTACATTATAAATAATTAAAGAAAAACCTGCTGTTTAATAAAATATAATTTATCCTTGTGTGTTTTTAAATTTTCGTTGTTATCTGTATTGTATTTATCGTTGAAGATCTGTAAAAATATAAAAAAATAAAGTCCAGACAGCGAACTTCCGGAGCGCAGTTGATTGACGTGGGAAAGTTTGGGCGGGAGCAAGTTTGAAATCGC
>CAIGQQ010007204.1:0-12762 GCA_903798035.1 Danio albolineatus | reverse complement strand
TACTATGGATGTTAGTTGCCAGTTTCCAACATTCTTCAAAATATCTTCTTTGTGTTTTCAGCTTGAAATAACAATACTCATAATGTCTGGAAACCCCTAGATGGTGATAAATGGTGAGTATATAATTTTTATTCAATTTATTTTGCCTTAAAATGTGACCTAATATGTTTCTTTTTTGTATCATATAAAATAAAAATGTGATGTCTCTAGAGCAGAGATGCCCAAAGTAGGGCCCCTTTGATTTGGCCCACCATCCCATCTGAAAAGAGGGCAAGAATGGTGGGGTGAATGTCTTTGACAGAGAGTGTTATTTTGGTTTGATCATAACCCTTTATTTCTTTGTTTTATTGCTGAGCTACAAAAAAAGTCAGCTGGAACTAAATGTTGAAAATTAATCAGATTTTTAAAAATGTAAAATATGTTACTTGACAAAAAACAAAGACATCGGAGAGCAAATCAAGGCCGAAGTAGGTGCAGGTCAACTAGTGTTTTCAGCAGAACTCCAGTGTGGTATAAATTAGATTATGTTTCACTTTAATAATACATTTATAAAAAAATGTAAAATTGTACTGCATTAGTTAAAATGATTTGAATCAAAGTTTTCTAGTTATTTTTAAATGTTAACAAATAAATTTGGAAATAACCCATGGCAAATTTAATGTTATGTGATGTGATGTATTCGGTTTGGTGTATGTGTTCACATACCACATACCTGAATCAAGTTTGGTCTTTGGCCCCTTTATAAAAAAAGTTTGGGTCGGCACCAGTGGTGTAGTGGTTAGTGCGTTGACACATGCACTCCGGAGCTCGCAGCGACCCGAGTTCGATTCCGCCTCGCGGTCCTATGCCGATCCTTCCCCTCTCTCTGCTCCCCATGCTTTCCTGTCAATTCTCTCTTCTGTCCTATCTAATAAAGGTGAAAACCCCAATAAAAAATAATTATAAAAAAAAAAAAAAAGTTTGGGCACCCCTGCTCTAGAGTGTGAAGTGTAGTTTGAGCTCGTAATAACACACAGATGATGTTCTCCAGCTCTCTGAAACTGACCCTTTCAGGCTTTGATCCTAATCGTGGTGTTTCGGTGACTGTCGCTTTAAATGCAAATGAGATTGTGCTCTTTTCTAAAAAGGCGGAGCTACAGACTGCTGTGCGTCAGCATAGTGACAGATGTAAACAGCAGTGTGTGTGTTGTCAGTGCTGGTCAGGTGTGTGTGTGTGTGTGTGCTTCAGTGTGAGTGTGTGCTTCATGCTTCTGTCAGTCTATGGAGACTCCTGTCGCTGTTCATCTAAAACTCCACATCTATAATCCTCAGAGTCTATGCTGACATTATCTTCAGCAGCTCAAACACTTTAATGACTAATGGACAGACGGCTGCTTCTCACTCAGGGCTGCTGTTTATGCTAATGAGGGAGAGATGGGCACTAGTGGGCGGGGTTTCCCCCTCTGATGACACGTATAAAGGGAGAATGTCAATCACAGTGCTTCAGTCATCAAGTCTGATTAGATCAAACACAGTTAATTACTGTTGACCATTAGAGGCTGCTGGAGACACTCACACACTGCTCACACACACACTACTGGGTTTAGACCAATTATAAAAGTCATTTGATAATAATGATGAAGATGATGATAAAGATGACTCCTTTATTTGTCACATACACTTTTACATGTAGCTAAATTGTACTCCTCCGACCATCACAAACATCACACATTTTGCATAATACTGTAAGTCCTCTTTAAATCAAAACTGGGTTCTTTAGGTGGTTGAAGAAACGTCCATCTGTGATTTCAGACTAAACTGGAAGGTTGATTTGTGTGAACTGGTTTTGCTGTTGTGTAAGGAGAATCTTTTGCTGTTGATCAGTGGGAGTCGCTTGGTAATTCACAAATATCGAATGCATTTTATTAAATTATTAGAATTACTGGATTTTATTCATAACCTAAAGAAGATAAAATAGTATTAAATAGTTAAATAAATAAAAAATGTGTATGGGTGACACGTTGGCGCAGTGGTTAGCACAATCACCTCACAGCAAGAAGGTTGCTGGTTCGTCAGTTGGTGTTTCTGTGTGGAGTCTGCATGTTCTCCCCGTGTTGGTGTGGGTTTCCTCCGGGTGCTCCGGTTTAGGGGAATTGATGAACTAAACTGGCCATAGTGTAGGACTGTGTGTGAATGTGAGGGTATGGGTGTTTCCCAGTGATGGGTTACAGCTGGAAAGACATCCGCTATGTAAAACATGCTGGATAAGTTGGTGGTTCATTCCACTGTGGCGACCCCTAATGAATAAAGGGACTAAGCCGAAAAGAAAATGAATGAATGAAAAATGTGTGTGTGTGTGTGTGTGTGTGTTTACAGTTTTATACACATTGAATATATTTTTAATTGAATTGCGACCGCTCGGCTAATTACATTAGACTTAACAAGACAGCAATAGTAGCATCAGATGCAGCAGATTGATTTTATGGCACAATGCTAACCTTTGACACCTTTACGGCACTCGCACAAATTAAACATAAAGGCCATGACTGAACATGGAGGATGGTCTCCAAAATTAAACCAAAAACCGTGGTTTAGGCCGCGTTAATACTAGTGCGTTTTAGTTTTAAAACGGCGTTTTAGCATGAAAACGATCCGCGTCCAAACTAGCGTTTCTCCCAGCGTTTCTGAACATATCTCCCTCCACACTACTCCACCAGAAACGTATATCACGTGACCACCGGCGCACTCTGGGCATGCGTGTTCAAGTATAAACAGGAAGCATGTGTCTCGCTCGGCGTTCTAGATAGGGCTTACGCCGCTTGAACCGCGAGCGATTAGCGAGTGCTGGAACAGTAGCTGTAAACGCGAGCGATTAGCGAGTGCTGGAACAGTAGCTGTAAACGCGAGCGATTAGCGAGTGCTGGAACAGTAGCTGTAAACGCGAGCGATTAGCGAGTGCTAACAGTAGCTTGCCTCTTGCGAATATATGCAGCTGTTGTAGTAAAGGCAGAGTTTAACTGCACAATGGTGTCTAAAACGGACAATAGTGCAAACAACGCTCCCATTTCTGTGTCCATGTTGTTGTTTACAGTGAAGGCTGGTCTGCCGTCTGCCGGTGGCGTTATAGTCATGTGATAGGGGCTGGACGAATAAGGGAAGGATACGCAATGACCCAAAAGCCCCAATCAAGTAGGGAATCTCAGCAGCCACGCCTCCGTTTTCAGACGTCTCCATTTCCCCCATCCACACTGAGACGGAGCAGCAGCGTTTCAGAATGAACACGGCGGAGATGACGTGACCCTTCGGCAGCGATGCACGCATAGTCTCTCGCTCCGCTCATTTTGCTAGAAATTGTATATATCCTGTCAGTAAATCTTGAACCACTCTTTATTTAGCCCACCATGAGTACGACAGCGATCAAAGACAGCCGGAAAAGAGAGAGTGAACAATCACCAATTAAGAAGAAATTTAAAGATTCCACCATCTCCAGAGAGGATCTCGACATTGCTATTGCTAACGGCATCAAGCTAGCGCTTACGGAACAGCAAAATTCTCTCGATTCAGTGGTGGCGTCGACTGTAAGAGAAGCGATAGACTCTGTACTGACACCTGCACTCCGTGATTTACATTTAGACATACAAACAACAAATGATTCTGTAAAAGAACTAAAAACAGAAGTTGAAAAGCTAACTATCGCGGCCAAACAGACACGTGACCGGGTCGATTCTGTTCAAGCAGCCGCACGTGAGGATAGGAGGACTGTCACAAACGTAAAAAATCAACTGGAACAACTCACCGAGAAAATGACAGACATGGAGGACAGAAACCGGAGAAATAATGTACGACTGGTGGGGTTGCCGGAGGGGGCGGAAGGCTCCGATGCAGCGGGCTTCCTCAAATCCAATCTTCCCAAATGGATCCCTTCACTAAAAGGCCATGACATAGAGATCGACCGGGCCCATCGCATGTATGACGGAAGGAAGAATTCTGACCGGCCGAGTACTCTCATATTCCGCGCTTTGAGATGGCATGACAGATCAGCGATCCTAAAAGGTGCTCGGCAGGCATATGCGGTGAAATATACGCAGGACAATGTCACGCTACTATTTTTTCCTGACTTCAGCTCAGCTACGACTACCAAGAGAAAGAGCTTTAATCCAGTCTTGAAGAAGATGACAGCACTTGGTCTCCAGCCCTTCCTCACCTATTTAAACTACGGCACAAAGGTGAGCAGATGATGTTCGACTCCCCACAGAAGGCAGAGGATTTTGTTACTTCACTGCGACTGAAGACATACTCCGTAGCGCTGCAAAGCAAAGAGAAAGCAACAGCTACCGTATCCATCTCCTCAGCCCAACAAGAGAAAATTAACGACGAGGTCGATGGCGATCATCGTAACTGCACTAAAGAGGATAATAACAAGATGCCCATGGACACTTGTTAGTTTCCTTTTGGGATCCTGCTCCTGTTCTGTACGCTCGTCTGCGGACTGGTAAATAGTAATGTTTTCATTTTATTTGTATCTGATATTATTATTATTTTCGGGCTAATGGAGAGTGGGGCTAGCCATTATGTTTCTGGCTCAGTGGGCCTTTTGGGGACATGTCTTGCGTTGAAGTGGACTGGTCACGCATCAACATTTGTTTTTGTCATTACTCTCGGTAATGTGCGGTCTGTTTTGGTTATTCACAGTTGTTTGTTGTTCGTTTCTTTTTTGTATTTCTATGTCCCTCAACAGACGTCAATACTTCTGTTTATCTAGCTCTGATTTGAAAAGAATTATACATTTAGATGGGTTGGTACCTAGGATACATACTAATGTTTACAAGTCACTAAAAATAAGTAAATGCTTTAATTTTTCTTCAGTGAGGCAGACCCATGGTTTTGCAAGTTCACAATGCATGCTTTGAATATTTTATCATTGAATGTGAATGGCCTAAATTCTCCTGTTAAGCGCACCCGGGTATTAGAATATTTACACCGTAAGTCGATCTCTTGTGCCTTGATACAAGAGTCTCATTTAAAACAATGTGATGTGGCACGTTTTCAAAATAAGTTTTACAAACTGGCAGCTTACTCATGTGCACATAATAAAACTAAGGGGGTGCTCATCTTAGTTCATAGGAAGCTACAGTTAACTATCGAACATACTGGGAATGATGAGGAAGGTAGATTTGTCTTTATGTGCTGCAAAATATATAATATGAGATTAGCACTGGTCTCCATTTATGGTCCGAATGAAGCAGACAGTAAATTTTTTACAAATATTTCCAATATATTACTTGAGCAGATTGATTGTCCTTTAGTGATGGGTGGTGATTTTAATGCTGTTTTAAATCCTGCACTGGATAAATCTCACCCTGATACTACAGCCAATGCATCCTCTAAGTTATTGAATAAATTTATCACTGAACTTAATGTGATTGATCTTTGGAGAATACAGAATACTACATCTAAGGACTTCACTTTTTTTTCTAATAGGCATAAGACTTTTTCTAGGATAGATTACATATTTCTCAGCCCATCTCTAATTTCACTTAATTCTTCCATCTCTATACTACCAATTTTATTATCAGATCATTCTGCAGTATTATGTAATGTTCACCTTTCCGACATCAAGACCAGGGCCCCTAGATGGCGTTTCAATACATCACTCCTAAATAATCAGTCATTCATTAATTCACTAAAAGATCATATAAAGGAATTTCTCGAAAGGAATATGTATTGTGAGGTAGACTCTCAAATACTGTGGGAAACGACTAAGTGCATAATACGAGGATTCTGTATCTCTTTTTCTTCTGCTCAAGCCAAAGCAAGAACTCGCCAATTTACACATCTAGAAAATAAGATCCAATATTTACAAAACGTACAAAAACAAAACTTTTCTGATCAACAAGCAGCGCAACTGTCCTCCTTGAAAGAGGAATATGATCTACTTTCACAAACAAAGGCAGAGTTTATATTACATAGGACGAGGCAAAAATATTATTATGAATCAGAGAGACCTAGCCACTTATTGGCCCTCAGGTTGAAAGAATGTGAGTCTAAAGCATACATTAGCGCAATAAAAGCTTTAGATGACCAGGTAACCACAAATCCTATAACAATTAACAACATATTTAATGGATATTACACAAATCTATACAAAACAGAGACAAGTTTTGATGAATTAGCTTGTAAGGAGTACTTGGATAAATTAGAAATGCCTTGCATCACACAGATAGATAAAGACTCTCTGGAGGCCCCATTAAGCCTGGAGGAACTTCATGAAGCACTAAAAAGCCTTCAGAAGGGCAAGTCACCAGGCCTAGATGGCCTCCCTCCTGAATTATACTTAGAAATATGGGATATGGTAGGGATTCTCATGCTTGATTCATTTAATTTTGCGATTAAATATGGTACATTTCATAGAGACCAAAAGTTTATGCTAAAACTCTTGCCTTTAGCATGGAGAAGGTAATTCACAGCTTAATCAAGGAGGACCAAACTGGTTTTATGAAGGGACGTCATGCGGCTGATAATATGCGGCGACTGTTTCATGTACTTGATTTTGCAGACTCTCTTCCAAGCGCATGTTTCATTAGACACAGAAAAAGCCTTTGATAGGTTGGAGTGGAACTATATGTGGGCAGTTCTGCAGTGTTTTGGTTTCGGTGAACATTACATTTCTATGATTAAGACACTTTACCACTCACCTGAAGCATCAGTTCTAACTGGTAATATTATTTCCCCCCCGTTCTCTTTACAGCGTGGAACAAGGCAGGGATGTCCTCTTTCCCCTTTATTGTTTTGTTTATCCTTAGAACCACTAGCACAAGCTATAAGAAACGCCGATATCTCACAGATTAAGATTCATGACCATAATCATATTATTTCATTATATGCTGATGACATTATCTTATATCTGGACCATTTTGATGTGTCAGTAACCAGTACAATCAAGGAATTTGATCACTTTAGTAGTTTATCAGGGTATAAGATAAACTGGACCAAATCTGCTTTAATGCCAATCAATAGCGTTAAAGTTAAATCTCCTATCCATTCATTCATTCCTATTAAAGATTCTTTCATATATTTGGGCATAACCATATGTAAAGACATTCATAAAACTGCTAGAAATAATTTTAATAACATTTTAGTCAAGATGAAAAGTGATACTCAAAGGTGGAATCTTAAAGTCTGTCTTCAGGGCAAAATCTCTACCGTCAAAATGAATTTATTACCTCGGCTTAACTTTCTTCTCTCTATGCTACCTCTTTCTCCTCCACCAGGTTACTGTTAGGAGATCGATTCCATACTTTCTAAGTTCATCCGGAATGGTAAACGTCCCAGAATAAAGCTAGCCACATTGCAGCGTTCTATACACTCAGGAGGATTGGCTGTACCAAATTTTGAATTTTATTACTTGTCGTTCCGACTCAAAGCTCTGAATATCTGGGTTGATCCTCAATCGAAGGTTTCATGGAAAGTAATACAAGCTGATAAGGTTAAACCACATAGGCTCCAAGATATCTTATTTGCTGGCATAGGAAATAAAAATGATAAATTCAAATTTGGCCCGATTGTGGCCAACTCAATTACGATCTGGAAAAGAGTGGAACGTCTTATGGGAGGACCTTTCAAATTTTGTTAAAATACACCCTTATGGCACAACTTTAAATTCCTATGTGGAAATCGGCCATTTGTCCAGCCTTCTTGGTCTACACTGGGCATAAACACATGTGGTGACTTGTATGATAACCAGGGTCTCTGCTCATTTCAAGAATTAAGGACTAAGTTTTGTTTACCAGCATCATCATATTTTGTCTTCCTTCAGTTACGTTCTGCTCTCAAAGCCTATGGTGTTCCTTGGACATCTTCTATTTCCTCTCATCCTATGTGGGATTGGATCGCACCATCCTATGGTAGACCATCTGTTTCTATAGTATATAGCAAACTTAAGGATCACACTGCAAAGCCTCTTTCTAATAAACTTATCTGGAATCGTGAACTAACGGATTTAGACTTATCGATTGACTGGGATAGAGTGTGGTCAAACCTAATCTTAACTTCTAAAAACTTAGCTCATCGTCTTATCCATTTCAAAGTTATACATAGAGCATACATAACTCCTTACAAGAGGTTTAAAATGAAACTGCAATCGAACTACAACTGTCATATCTGTAACACTGGATCCTCAGGTAATTTTCTTCATATGTTTTGGGAATGTCCAACTGTTGCCGATCTGTGGTCTCATGTAAATTTTGTTCTGCCCTTTTTACTACAAGTTGATTATGTCTCTAATCCTGGTTTATGTCTTCTCAATGATGATTCTAATTTCTGTATAAGTACACTGAAGAAGAGAATGTTGTTTGCTGGTTTTACAGCTGCGAAAAAGGCAATTATACAAAATTGGTTTACTCCGCACATGTGTGCAAAAACATTTTGGATTCATAGCCTCCTTAAAATAGTGTCTTGTGAAGCTACAATAGCAAAAATTAATATGGCTAGACCTAGTACCATTGATGCATGGCAATGTTTTTCTTCCAACATTTTAGACTATATAAAGAAATGACCATGTAAAACCCTTTTTTTTCTCTCTTTCAGATTGAAAATTGTTTATATGTCTGTTGCTCCCCCTCCCCTGTTTTGTTTGTTTGTTTGAATGTCTTTTATCTTGTTAAAGACAATAAAACGTTGATCACAAAAAAAAAAAAGAATGAACACGGCCTCTCCAGCGCTTACAAAACGCTTCGTTTTCAGGGCTCCAAAACTCCGGCGTAGTGTGGACGCAACCGTAGCAAAACTTATGCGTTTTAAAACCAAAACACATTAGTGTAAACGGGGCCTAACACTTGTGCTGTAAACATTGTCCACCACTGTCATCAGGTGAGGTTAATATAAAATAAAACTAGTTAAATGACTATAAAAGTGTATGGTTGTTAGACTATTGTACTTTGTGTTGTCAATATGCTTGTGTTTTTTGGTATGAGTGCACCGTTGTGAGCAATGTTTGCATGTTTATAACCACCTCTGATAGGGATGTGCAATATGGACAAAATAATCATATTGCGATTTGCGATTTTTATTTGCAATTTTTGGCAACTGTTTTTGCTTTTTCAAACAAGCTACACACACACATTCTAAATGTATTCAGTGCACAAGAAGTGCAGAACAAAACATTTCACAATGTTTAATAAATAAAATTAATTAAAAAGTTTATGTTAAACTGTAGTAAAATTGTCTTTAAAACAGACAGCAGAAAATAAATTAAGATTAATTAACCTCAACTCTAGTTAAAAAAAACATTGTAAATTAATAGATAATATTGCAGCCTTTGCGATTTAGAAATTGCATGTGCTTAAATCATGATTTTTTTTGCGATTGCGATTAATTGCACAGCCCTAACCTCTGAGGATTGTGGGGGTCGCGAGTCACTGGAGTTGTTATTTTGGGGGTCGCTGGCTGAAGAGTTTGGGAACCCCTGGTGTAGATGATCATTTGCTGGTGTTGCTGTAGATGATGCTCATTTCTTCAGTCTCTGCATTTGGCAGTAGAGTAACCCAGACATTCCTGTAGACTCAGACTCATCTACAGCTCAGCGGAGGGTAAATATTTATCTGCTATTTCACTGCCAGCATCTCCAAATCCCCCTCATTTACTCTCTGTGCTGGATGTGTGTGTTTGTCTGTCCGTTTCACCTGCTCTGCAGAGGTCACCAGTGTTTTTAAATCAAATCTGCCTGCTGCTGTTGGATTCCATCAATTCCTGATTTCAGAAGGAGGGTTAAGTCCAGTGGGTTTGATCCAGGTCACTGTGTAGTCATACAGGGCTGCGCTAGGGCTGGCTGATATTGCCTTTTTTTCATCACATCGACTTTTTCCCCTCCACAAAAAATGTTTAAAGTTGAAGGTTAAATGCTAAAGAAAAAGGTCAGATTCAACAAGCTCTTTTTATAATTGCATGCAAACTTTTATAATGCTAATATACATTAAAGCATTTTATACACTTACAGTTAGGGCTGTGCAATATTGACAAAATAATGATATTATGATTTTTTTTTATATATATATTTAAACAAAAAATGTATTTATTTTTTTAACGAATATTACGATTTGCGAATTTGGCAGCTTTTTTAAGTGCACTACACACACATTCTATATGTATTCAGTGTTCAAGAAGTGCAGATCAAAACATTTCACAATGAAGTAACAGAGTATTAAGTAAAATAGTCTTTAAAACTGACAACATAAACTAACTGAAGATGAAGTAACCTCAGCTCTAGTTAAACACATACTGTACACAGCAGCACTCACTGCTGGATCAACAAAACTGTAATAAACTGTGTTAAAAACAGACAACATGAAGAAATAAAGATGAACTAACCTCAATTCCAGTCAGAACAATAAATAAAAACTAACGTAAATCAAAACCACCCAATGCTTCTCCCGCTCGACTTCGACATACGTGGAGTCACCTCGCCCCATCATATTTAATTACTTATTTCACTGTAATAATAATAATAATTTGTTGTTGTTGTTATTATTATTATTATTATTATTATTATTATTATTATTATTATTATTATTATTATTATGCAGCTGGAATGACCGGCTCCAATCCGTCATCAAAATCCATGAGGTTAGCTGGACTCTGAAGCTTTGATTCTCTGACTGACAGACGGACGTAGCCTGTGACTGACAGCTCGCCTACAGTATAAACTATTAAATGGCAAACGTGTTTAGTTAGCCTAGTGAATCCTCTTTTTAAAAACATGTTTTTTTGTTTTGGTATTATTGTTAAATCAATGAGCAAACTCGCAGCACTTCGCCGGCGGTGACTCTCCTGCAGGGGATGCTGAGCTCGAGCTTATACAGTAGCTGTTCTATATATAACAGTTCTATAACTGTTTTATCACACTTTGTAAAGAAACTGGTCTGGTGGATATCACGTTTTGTGAAAAAACACATTTTGTAGTAGCCTAAAATGTTCATTAAATTATGTTAATGGCAGCAATTCACACATAGATAAGGAACATCTGAACAGGGATTTACAATCATAAAATCCAAATGTCAAAAAATGGCGTTTATCACGTTTTGCAACGAAACTCTTCATTTATACTGTAATAAATGTGTGATTTAATACAAATGTTTGTTATGTGCAGTGAATTTTAGAATATTTATACAATTGAAGTCTGACTTGTTATCAGTGGAGTTATTTGTATGTTTACTGTATAATGCATTCAGAAACTGATATGATTGGGAATCATATGTTAAATGCATGATTATATTATGTTTTACTAATCAGTGTTTGCATGAATCTAGTTAATGCTGCTAATCTGGCATTAAAACAAACAAACGATAAATAAATACATACACACGTAAACACTCACTGAAATGTGTGAAGCAGGTGTTTGTAGCTAGTTTTACCCTGGCGCAGGTCGTTTTTGTGGCCTTTGTCACATTGTTTAAATAGCGAATGCTTTTCACTTGTGCTGTTAGGCTGGAAACCAGGTGTGTTCACTTGGGGAGACTGTTAGTGTTCAGCTGTTTGGAGACGCCTGAAACCTGGACTAAACCAACGGCACTATTTTATTTGTTTAAAGGGCCACGAAACCCCCCAGTCTCAGCGTGGTGTTTTCACACCTCTAGTTTGGGAAAGGTCAGGAAAGTGGGTGTGTCCAGCTCTGTTTAGGTGGGAGTGTCGGGGGAGAGAAAGAGGGAAGGTTTTGCATATAAATGGGAGTTTCCATTTGTGCATGCGCTCATTTTCACACAGACTGTGTTTACATGGACATCAGTGATCGAATTATTTGCCAAATTATTAATTTGTCGACTTTAACGGTGCTTTCTCTTTATTTTCGTATTGGCGTGATGGGCAGGGCTTCTGTCTATTGTTCGGTGACTGTAGCTTTATTGCTAAACGGCTAACAGGGGTTTTATAGAGAGAATAACTGTGTTTATGTGCTTTATGAAGGCTGATAAACAGCGTCCATTCGTTTGGAGCTGTGTCTGAGTCCACTAGATTATTTCAGAGGTGCAGCAGCTCTGTGAGCTCATAAACTCCTCCAGAAACTGAACCTGGATGATGGAGGCTTTCAGCGGTGCTTCTGACTGAGCCGAGCCCAGTTTGATGAACTGTTGTCGGTGTCTGCAGGAGGATTTTCCCCCGAGACACCAACAACAGGTGCTACGTCATAATCACACCCCCACAAAAGCAAGCTCCTGATTGGCTAATGTGGCTCGAACGTCCGCTGAAGCTCATTTTCATTTCATTTTCAAACTGAAGCGATTTGTGCTCGTTAAGCGCGTCAAATGCGCGGCGCCATTCGTGCGTATCGCGCCGCAGGATGCCTAATCGCGCCTTTGCGTTTACTTAACATGTAAATCACTCGGGCTTGACGCGTCTTCCGCGTCTGCTGTGAACGCAGCATAACAGGTAATCTTCGAAACGATCATGAATATTAATGAGTTGCGCCGCATACACAATAGAGCGCTCTGGTTGGTTTGAACCAAGTCTATCTCATGAATTAATGCCGTACACTCAGAGACGTCAGATTGTTCTGGCCGGGACAGACGTCCACTCTCCACGCTGGAATACACGCATGGATCTCATCGGCGTGACGCAGCTTCAAAAATTTGTTTCAAACCAGAAGGACGAATACTTAACTAATCGTTACCAGTTTGTAAATATTAATGGACAACCTTCACAAGTCAAGCCAGTTAAGTATGGGGTGCCTCAAGGATCAGTTTTAGGACCTTTGTTGTTTACAATTTACATGCTGCCCCTGGGAGACATTATTAG
>CAIGQQ010007201.1:0-18045 GCA_903798035.1 Danio albolineatus | reverse complement strand
ATATATTCAAATGTAATTCATTACATAGTAATGCCAAAGTTTAAGTTTCAGCGTTCTTTAAAAACATTAAACTGCTGCTCAAGAAACATGATCAAAAAAATTAATTTAAAAAAAATTCTTACTGACCCCATAGCTTTGAGAAACCATGTATAAACATCTACACTACCTGACAAAAGTAATGTTGTCAATCCAAATTTTAAGAGCAACAAATAATAACTTGACTTCTAGTAGATCTTTTTTAAAAGTGGCAGAATTTCCAGATGAATCATCTGTTGAACTGCATCCCAATCATCACAAATACTGCAGAAGGCCTATTGGAACCTGCATTCAAACCAAGGAAAAAACATGGTTTGGGGTTACATTTAGTATGGGGGTGCGTGAGAGATCTGTAGTATGGATAGCAACATCAACACGTTACAAACTACAGGAGAAGGAAAATTCTTCAGCAGGATAGTGTTCCTTCTCATACTTCAGCCTCCACATCAACGTTTCTGAAAGCAAAGAAGCTCAAGGTGCTCCAGCATAGGCCAGCCCAGTCACCAGACATGAACATTATTGAGCATGTCTGGGGTAAGATGAATGAGGAGGCATTGAATCCAATGAATCCTGGAGAACTCTGAGAGTCCAGCAAGAACATTTTCTTTGCCATTCCAGATGACTGAGTCATTGCAGAGATGTATGGATGCAGTTGTCCGAGCTCATGGGAGTCAAACACAATATTACGTAATTCTTTTTTCACTTTATATTCTATACTGTACATTATTTCTGGTAAGTGACAAGACTTTTGTCTAAACAAAGTCAGATCTTACTGTCTTAATTAAATCATTAAAAATAAAGGCATGATCATATTTTATTGTGTTAAAATAAGCATAATCTTGAGGCTTTTCCCTTTCATATAACCCACATTTAATACCAAAGGATCAACTAGAAGTCAAGTTATTACTTGTTGTTCCTAAAACTTGGATTAACGACAAGACTTTTGTCAGGTAGTGTAGTCAAAATAAGTCATAAAAATAGATACTAATACAAAGCACTGTCTCAAACACTGACAGAAAGAAAAGGGACCTAGAGTGAAAACAGAGAGTGCATACTGATGTCTGCATTTCATGCTTCACATACTATGAAGGGTCACTAAGTGCAGTTGATGCAAGGAGGTTAAATTGGCCGCACTAAACTGTTTGAAGTGAATGCATTAACTCGGCTAGCCCTGAGTACAATCTGAAAACCAGCAAATAACAGGCAGTTCAGTTACCTTATCACATACACAAACATACAAACACCCACCTTCATCGCAGATGCCAGGCTTGGCCATTTCAATCTTCCTCTGTTTCTGACAGGAGGCCAGTCGCAGCTCGCAGTCATTGTTGTATGTGTTGCCGTCGCTGCCACACACGGGTTTCACCGGCTGACCTGTGCACTGCTGACACTCACACTTGTTCTGCACGCACTGCGACCCCCAGCTACATACAGTGTTGCCACAGGTTTCTGATCACACAAACAACACATGCAAATCACAGGATAGGAGAGTTGAGACACGGAGACACGCACGCTCATATCCGAAATAAACCTCCTCTTCAAACTCTGAATGCATTCACATGGGATTCTGCTATGTAAAAACCATGTGAAATCATGTACCATGCTTAACATGATTTGGAGAGAGTGCTAAAGGTTTCTTGTGTTTTGACAAGAAAACTGCACAGCAAAAACATTTTTCCTGTTCTGTAGTTTGTCTTGATTCCCAGTTAACCAAATGAAACAGTTTAAAACATGAGATATTGAGGTAAAACAAGAAAAGATATACTTTTTAATAAAACAAAAAAATACTGTATGTGTAATCCAAATGTTCTGTATGCTTAAACATAATTCCCTTTCATTTAAAGTGTCCCTATTGTGAACCTTTTTAGTCTCCTATAATACATTTACATCCATTCAAAGTCAAAAAACACTTTCTGCTTCATATAATATTTTCTATACACATACTATACATTTAATATGTGTAGACTATCAACTGTATACTAGTTCTGACTAGATCACTTGAATCAGTGAGTAATTAACTGCAGACTCACTCTGAACAAATCAACTGAATCGGTGAGTCATTAATTGCAGACTCACTTGTCACAGATTATTTGAATCAGTGAGTCATTAACTGCAGACTCATTTGAAGAGATCACCTGAATCGGTGAGTAATTATCGGCAGACTCACTCTGCACAGATCATTTGAATTAGTGAGTCATTATCTACCGATTCACTCTAAACAAATCATCTGAATCAGTGAGTCGTTAACTGCAGACTCAAGCCTAATTCACACTACGAGCGACTCGCACCGACAAAACGACATGCGACCGTTTATTTCAACAGAGAGTGAGAGACTTCCAGTGACCTTCATCTAGAGCAGGCATGTCCAAACTCGGTCCTGGAGGGCCGGTGTCCTGCAGATTTTAGCTCCAACTTGCCTCAACACACCTGCAAGAATGTTTCTAGAAAGCCTAGTAAGAGCTTGATTAGCTAGCCCAGGTGTGTCTGATTGGGGTTGGAACTGAACTTTGCAGGACACCGGCCCTCTGGGACCGAGTTTGGACATCCCTGATCTAGAGGGTGTCGAGTGATGGGACAAAGTTGAGAATTCTTCAGCTTTATGCAAATGAAGAGCGACTTTCTTGAGTGACAGCCAATAGGAGTACCAGTACAGCTCACGTGATACTCTCTCAACTTGCTCAGAGGCCGGTTGTATTATCTGTGCTGTAGACCTGCACAGACCTGCATTACAGCAGGTCGCCACCCAAAGCAACAGGCAGCTACAAAGTCTCTGCTAGTGTGAACTGAACTCTGGCTGGGTGAATCACTTGAATCAAAGTGTCATTCACTGTGCCCATCCCTATGCTCTAATCCCTTTGAAATGTTTACCCTCCAGACTGACAGCTTCGAAGGTATTGATGCATAGGGATGAGTCCTTCTAAATGGAGCATGCTGTTTGACACCGTCCTTTTGCAAAGGATCATTAGGGATCGAAGTGTGGTGCACATCATTCGAGTTTTTCAAAGTGGCTAGATTTGTTAACTTCAATTATGATCGATGCTATAATATGGTAGCCATGATTGGTTTCACTCTGAAGAGGTCACCTCTCTGAATGGATCATTTGAATAAGTTGAACCATTAACTGCAGATTCTCTCTGATTGGATCATTTGAATCAGCGAGTCATTAACTGCAGATTCTCTCTGATTGGATCATTTGAATCAGTGAGTCATTAACTGCAGACTCTCTCTGAATGGATCATTTGATCACTGTGTCTAACTACAGACCCACCCTGACGCTTTGAATAAATGTGTTGCTGACTCAAGAACAGATGCAACGAGATCCAATTCACAATAAAGTGTTCAGTGGAATTTGTGAACTGACAAGATTCAGTTCATTCATGAATCAGACACCACTATCAAATCTATGAGCTTTCTGATGCTTTCTCCAGTTCAATATACAGTAAGTTTTTACTCTGCTGGTTTTATTAAATGCAGTGGGATAAAAAGCCCAATACTTTTGGAATGGACAGAAGGAAAAGTAAAGGTTTACTAAAATAAAAACACAAAGTACTGATACAAAAAAAGTACTTAAGCATAATAGTAAAGTAAAAAATTAAACAAGCTCCTCTCCACTCCAGGTAATTTTTGAAAAAACATAATAGGAGTACTTTAGGTAATGTTCTCAGGGGGGCAAAAAATGATTGCATTTAGTAAATGTGTCTCATTGATGTCATTTCTGAAAATCAAGACAAGAAAACGACAGAAAATGTTTTTTTTTTTTGCAGCAGACTGATGAGTGAACATGTCTGAAGCTGATGGATGAACTGACTGCTTGTTTCTGTGTACTCACTGCATTCTCCATGGGCCACCACCTTGAGATCCAGCTGTTTAGTGCAGGCTTGGACGTTGAGCTTGCACTCGTTGTCGTACGTGACGCCGTCGCTGCCGCATACGGGCTGCCGTGTTTCCAAACAGCCTTTAGGGCACACGCACCGGCCGGTCTGGGCATCACAGATCGCGCCAAACGAGCAGTTGGTGCAGGACTCATCTGCTGAAGAGGAGAAGAGTGACGTCAGTGGAGAGATTCAGGCTACAGATTCACACCATCGCTCACTGGGATCAGCCTCAGCTGCCCGGCCTCCTGTCTGCTTTGCTGAAATCTCTCTACAAAGTCTGGGCTGAAGCTTTCTTCCGGCGTACAGATGGGAGAAACATGACTCTGGTGCATGCAGGCATAATGGAGGATCTCGCAGCACCATTCACTTACCTCACGTACGTCATTCTGAACAAAATATTGACACTAAAGATTATTTATGTTTAGTTATTAACAATTATATATGTAGAATTTATTTAATTAAAGAGCCCATATTATGGATTTTTGAAAATGACCTTCCATGCAGTGTGTTACACAGCTCTAAGTAAAGTGAAATGTCCAGCTAAGGCTTAAATCTGAAAGTGCAAAGTGTTTAAAACGATTGATTCATATATAAAAGAGTCGACTCATTGTTGTTTAAATGAATCGTTATTAGAACGAGTCTTTAGCCGTTTCGGCTTGACGTCAACGCGAAACATAATAGTTGCGCGCGCAGCCCCGGGAAAATTTGAACTGCCCGGCCCCGCCCACAGACAGGAAGGAAAAGTGGAAGACAACAAGCCCTGTATTGCAGTAAGTGTTGTAGCATAACCAGCGGGACAGCAGTGACGTGTTATCTGAGTAATATCTAAGTAAATCTTTATACTGTTTGATGGCAGTATAAAGATTTAGAGAGAAGTTATTGACAGCTTTTGGTTTTCGCGTTTTGCTCTTTGTAGACGGTCCCTAAGGACCGGTCTCTCTGCCGCCTGCGCACAGAGTTTAATATGATGCGTCCAGCGCGTAGGCAAAGCTCATTTTTAGGAAAATAAGGTTGTAGGCGATTGTATACATTGCGACGGTTGAAAAGAGGTGCTATTTGTGTAGGAACAATGTTTCGGTCATGAGTTATTGATCTGGAAAACACGACTGCTGCTAACTTTACTAAACTTATCGGCATTCCGGTTAAATCATGACCCGCAGACGCTATGCTCTGAAGTGCGAGGGAAAAGCTGTGTTATTTTACCTACCTGGAAATCTCTTTTCCCTACCTGGAGTGGTTGAGTTTTTTTTCGTAAAATACCTGAGAATTACATCCCCAACACGGTGCTGTGTTCGCGTCATCTCTCTGAAGAGAGCTACTCAAATCTACCAGCTTACGACGCGGGATTTGTTGCACGGTTGTTGTTAAAGGATGGATCAATACCCAGTTTATTTGGACCAGCGTGTTCTTCCAGTCTTGTCCTCTGTAACAAGGTAAATATGGATGTAGTTGTCTGTATTGTGTTTTCTCCGTGCAGCATGTAGCGGTAGCCATTTAGCTTACTGCCGAATGAAACTATTTGTTGGCTTACAATAGTCCATGAAGTGTTAATTATTACTGAATGTTTGTTGTTATGATGAAGAATTTAGCAATGCGCTGTTGTACAAAAGCAGTGATTTGTTTTCAATATGTTCTGGCATTGGGACGTAACGTGGTGGACGTGACGTGGTGACGTGACGTGGTAGCGTCACGGAAAGGAGGTGCTTGGGGAAAAAAACTCGCTCAGACGATTCATATGGGAGTCGGTGGGAAAATGAGGTAAAAATAAATAGATATTATAAGACATCGAAAGTGTTTTTTAACCTTGCATACATATCATCCTGTTGTTTGGGACTTCAAAAAGTGAAATTTAACCGTTCTCAACCCACCATATGGGCTCTTTAACACCTAAATACACTAAATGATACATTCTATATGATGTACTTACTATAATATTCCTCGGATTGTGACTGTATTCTCTTTTTGGATTAAGACAGCACAGCACATAAAATTTCACTCTTCTCCACCCTTCCCTGAAAATAACACATCTCAATGACTTTTTCACCCAGTATTTCCCTAATCAAAGTTCATCTGCAAACTTTTGTAGGGTGACTAAGCCAGCACTGACTCACTAACCTCTAACTTCCGACCTCAATCACACTCTCTTATCAGAAACGTCTGCTTTTAAACACTGTGCTTGGCAAACACAGTGGCTTGCATAAGATCTTTTCTTTGGGTCAATGAACTGTTATATACTATACGCCACAGCGGAATGAGGCGCTAATTTATCCAGCATATGTTTTAGGCAGTGGATGCCCTTCCAGCCGCAACCCAACAGTCGGAAACACCCAAGCACTCTTGCATTTTTACACAAACACTATGACCAATTTAGCTTATTTAATTCACCTGCAGCGCATGTCTTTGGACTGTGTCTAAAAAAGAGACGGTGTCCTACAGGTGGTTTGTCAAGCCCACTCACCACTATGAAGCACTCTCAGATTTGCCATTTATATATGGCAATATATCTATCTGTCTATGTATGTATGTATGTATGTATGTATGTATGTATATAGGGTGACGCAGTGGCGGAGTGGGTAACGCTGTCGCCTCACAGCAAGAAGGTCGCTGGTTCAAGCCTCGGCTGGATCAGTTGACATTTCTGTGTGGGGTTTGCATGTTCTCCCTGCGATCGCGTGGGTTTCCTCTGGGTGATGCGGTTTCCCCCACAATTCCAAAGACATGTGGTACAGGTGAACTGGGTAGGCTAAGAGTCCAGAGTGTTTGTGTGTGATCACCAATCAGGGATCTCCAATCTCGGTTCTGGAGGTCCGGTGTCCAACTTGCCTCCAACTTGCCTCAAAACACCTGTCTGGATGTTTCAAGTATACATAGTGAGAGCTTGATTAGCTTGTTCAGGTGTGTTTGATTAGGGTTGGAGCTAAAATCTGCAGGACATCGGACCTCCAGGAACAAGTTTGGTGATCCCTGAGATATATATATAAAGCAAATAAGCCACATCCATTTATGAATACACTGAAAAGCCATTCCAGCAAGGTCTTTCCTTTTAAAATCCCAATTAGCCATCATTTGCAAAAGCCTATTAATTCACCACAAGCTCTTTAAAGTTTTGACATGTCCCCTCATTAAATACTGTAGTGCTTTTATCCACAGAATAAAAGCACTTTTGTTCATCAATCCAATATATTATTCCACATTTACACATTTACATTAACGATAAACATTGAGGTGAAGTTTTGAATGGCTCCATGCATGTTGTTTGAGCTCCCTGCTCTTTTTCAGCAGTCTCTTTTTTTCCTGTTTGTCTCTCCTTCACACACCCAACAACCTATTCACTGAACTGTGGGGCAAGAGTTTGCCTTTGTATGTGACCCGTCAGCTGGAACAGATAGAATAAAGAAAGCCACAGAGGAATAAGAGCGCATAAGCACAAAAATCTCAATACCAAGCATGAACATATTGCCTTAAAAACTCCCCCTTTTTCCATACCCATCTCCCCTCTCTTAAAGCACCTGTGTCCACACACCACTGCTTTTTGCAAAGTCTTTTGTGATGGAGGTAGCAATTAATGTAGTCCCTGCACGGCTCCTTTCTGCAAATCTTTGTTTGAACTCATGACTGAAAGAAGAAAAGATCTAGATCCATTAGTGGAGGACAGGCTTAAAACCCCCATGAATGAAAGGCAAAAATGAGCTCAGTCACTGTCTTTTTGTGGTTCCTTTCCTCTCGCCTCCCAGAATTCCACCTTCAGAGTGAACTGACTCCGTCAAACAAGACAGGTGAACAGTAAAACAGAGCAAACACAGTTATCTTTGAACTTATGTAGTGAATGAAATCTCTTGATAAAGAAGTGGAGTAACTTCCACAAGCTGAACACCTGCTCTTTCAGAGTGTCTACTAAACATGGAGATTTGAATAGTGAAGAATGCTAAAAATGTCTGAAAGGGCGTCATTTCACTGAAATGAATGCAAGATCATGAAGGAAAAATCCTGAAAAAACTTTTAATTTTGGAAGGAAAGAGGATGCTATAAAGTGTTTCCTTCGGATGACTTTTACTCCAGAGTGTTATTAATACCAGGGTGGAGCTTCTGTGTTGAAAGGTGACTATAAGACAGGGTTGAAAGGTGAATCCAGAGGCCATGAACCAGAAAGAGAAAAGGATTCCCAGCGATGGCTGCAAATATAAGCACACCTGCAGAGCAAACTGCTGTGATTTATGCAGGGTGGGGCTTCAGGACAGGGACTTGCTCAAGGACAACAGCAGAGATGAACTGAGACCGAAATAACTAAAATATAGACAGAGAAAACATATACAGACCATATCAGATTACCAAATGTATTGGATGTACATATCTACACATAGGTAGTGGAGAAAGGAAACATGTGAATCATGCATTAATGTTCATGTGATTCTTAATAACTATATAATGACTGTTTTCATACATGTTTCCTTTGGTCAAATTTCATCTCCCTGTTTATGCCAGTGATTTGGATAAAACATCTCTGCATATTACAAAGGGGGAGGAAAAAATATTTAAAAGATGCAATGGAATGGAAAATTATATATAATTAGGCATAGTTGAATAATAAGTGATGAAGGCATGGAAATGTCAGTGTCATAGTGAGCCTCAAACACTTTTTTCCTCCTAATTGAAAGTTCTTTTAGGCAAAATGAATGCCGTCTACGGCAATATACATTTAAGAGTACTCTATAGTCTCTAGCTATTTTACAAAAGCATTTGATTCTGAAGAAGGGAGCGATTCCTACTATATCCAAGCAAGCAGTAAGTAGTTATTTTATCCACTTCATGACTTGGCCTTGATACGCAAGATACAACACTCTACTAGAGTAGCATTAACCTTAGCTAGCTATCAAACCCCAACTATATGGCTTAGTGAGATAATAGCAATATTAAGACAACCTATTTAAGCAGAGGTTAATCTTAATTCCTGTCTATGTTGACATATCATGGATCAAGTCACCATGGATATTGTTTCATATACCACAGTGGTGAATGGATCTTTTTGGGATGTAATACAATATGGATGTTGATCAGATATTTTTGTTTTGGGAATATTTTTTATCTGTTATTTACTTCTTTAAAAAAATAAAAAATAAATAAATAGCGATCGTCCACTTGGTAGCCAGGTAACATGAGCATAGAGGAAATGTTACAACAATCGTAGTTTGACAAGTTCAGTTTGTTCAAATATTTTTTTGTTTGACAACTGAAGTGTGATCATTTCGCATGCTTGCATACCACACTTATTTCACAGCTCATGTCTGACAATAGGGTTTGCTGTGTGAGCTAATCAGCTAAAATGAGCCGTGTGCAATCAGAGCTCCTCATTAATATTCATGACCCTTCCAAATAAGGTAAAACCAGACCATTTTGATCTAGGGGCAAATTTTAGGATTGTAAATGCACATGTAAAATAATTTTCTAGAGAATAATGACACATAACTTTAATGTAGATGTCAGGCAGCAATAAAAGGCATTGTATCAATGCATTCTATGGCACCTTTAACAAAAAATGAAGACACTATGTTAAGCACTGTATGTTTTAGCTATGTCTTTAACTAATAAAAGAGCCTATGGTCAGTAAGGGATTAGAACTGCAAACAATCAAGTCAGCAAAACAGTCCCACACTCCCTTCATCTTGAGCTAAAATTGAGACAAGGTTTTTTGGTTTACAGTAAATCACAAACATCAGGCTACATTTGATTAATAACATTGACGGCTTCATTAATTTTCTTCAATGTTTAACTACAAAAAAGCCCTATACAACAGATGTATTCTCTTTGTGTTTTTCTCTCTGTCCATGAGTTAATGTTTTATGATTCACTGAAATCAATGTTAGCCCCACAAAGACACCTGCAGATCTATAGCTTTTACTTTTTGACCTCCTGAAGTTTAATCTGCCGTACTTTTGGGATTACAGTTAGACAGCCACTCCTAGATGAAGTAACAATGGTTTTGCATTCGCTCCAATTTGTATGCATGGCAAAGTCTTTAGAAATGATTTTAACAGCTTTTCCAGACTTGAAAGCTTTTTTCAGGTCCTCAGATATCTCAGAACCCTGGGTGTGATTTTTCTCTGTATGAGCTTATTATCTGCTAGGGACGTGCAAAAATACACGTTATCAACATATATTTGTTAGCTGGTTGTCTCCCAATTTTACATGCCTTTTCAAGAGACTTTGCAAGCTCTTGTCTTAGTGCAGCTTTTAAAAATGTTTTCTATCTAAACTACTGTACACACATGCACACACATACATAAAACTAAGGGTGCTTTCACACTTGGTTCAATTACCTGGACCATACCCAAGTTCGATTGTACCCCCTTGCCACCTTCTCAGTTGGTTTGTGTTCACACTGTCTTTTTTCCTTCAGAACCCCCGGTACGCTTGTGTCATCAAGCTGCTGCTTTGTGTACGGCTGTTGCCAGGTGACGGACACGAAAGCAAAGCGCCAAAATGGAAAGACGTCCTCACTCTGCACATCGTGGTCGTTTCACTTTTACTGAACCTTTTGGTTTTGGACATACAGAAAGCGGCTCGCGTCTATTTGCCGCAAAAAGAATATAAGGTTGCTTTCACACTAGCACTTTTGGTCCGCACCCGGGTTCATTTGACGTCATAGTACAGTACGTTTAGCTAGTGCGAACACGTCTTCTGAACTCGGGTGCGCACCCGTGAACCATACCCGAGTCCGCCTGAAAGAGGTGGTCTGGGGTACGGTTCATGTCAACTCTGGTACGGTTCACTTGTAGTATGAATGCAATCGTACCAAAAGCCGAAAGTGAACCGTCAACAGTACAGCAAACTATAGTTTTTATAACGTTCATTTGTGTGTATACGTGTGTGTTTGTGTGTGTGTCTGAGTATCACGCGCTGACAAGCACGACTGAGCCAGAGCAAACACAGTGATAATGTCTGCTTGTCTCCTCCAAAAACAGCTTGGACATCACGTGATGTTCTGAACGTGTATAATATGTTTGCGGCAGATAGACGTGAGCCGTTTTCTGTATGTTCTAAACCAAAATGTTCAGTAAAAGCGAAACAACCGCGATGTACGGACGTCTTTCCATTTTGGCGCTTTGGCATTTTGGTGCTTTCGTGTCTGTTGCCTGGCAACAGACGTACACAAAACATCGGCTTGATGACGCAAACGTACCGGGGTTCTGAAGGAAAAAAGACAGTGTGAACACAAACCAACCAAGAAGGTGGCAAGGGGGGACAACCGAACTTGGGTACGGTCCAGGCAATTGAACCAAGTGTGAAAGCACCCTAAACGTTCAGAACATCACGCGATGTCTGCAAAAGCTGTTTTTGGAGGAGACAAGCAGACATTATCACTGTTTGTACTGGGTAAGTCCCGTTTGTCGTCAAGGTAGGTGACATACAAAGACATACACACACGAATGAACGTTATGAAAACTAAAGTTTGTTGTACAGTTGGCGGTTCACTTCCGGCTTTTGGTACGATTGCATTCATACTACAAGTGAACCGTACCAGAGTCCACAGAGTTCCTCTTTCAGGTGGACTCGGGTACGGTTCACAGGTGCGCACCCGAGTTCAGAAGACGTGTTCACACTAGCTAAACGTACCGTACTATGACGTTAAACAAACCCGGGTGCGGACCAAAAGTGTTAGTGTGAAAGAACCCTAAAGCAATACATACACCCAAGTTGACAAGTTAAGCCTCAAATTATGGCTCAAATTATCGATCAGTATGCTCAATAATCACAAAGGCGTGTATTTTCTGTAAATTACTACGTCAAATTAGGTTTTTGTTTAATTAGAACTTATTTACTAGGACTGACATTTAGATGTTAGGTTTTTTAATGCAGGACAGTAGATAATTCTCTCACCGCTGTATCAAATACATGAATGTGCCTGCCCACCTTTCATTGCACACTGTGTGTGCACATTTAATAGCTACACATCTCCAAATGTGAACGTCCAGTTTTCCAGACTCTTTGACAAAGCTTTCTGCCCACATGCCTTCAGGTATGTGTGGGCGTGAGTCAGGGCACAGTCTATTCCCACTGATGCCCACGTAAAGGAATTTTATTATCCCTTTCTCTGGGGTCCTGCCAGGGATCTGCAAGCACCATTTTGCAGGAGTAGTGTTTCTTTTGTCCCACAGATGTCAGAGTAATCAGATTACTGCAAACCGATAAGGGCACTCATCTCCGAGTCACTGTTATGGCAGCCTTTGAGCTGCCTGTCTAAAAGCAAGCTTTTCACCGGAGGATCCGACGGTACAAAGCCTGAGCAGTTTCGTGCCCATCCGTCAAACACTGACAGGGTATGGATGTACGCTTTAAATAGTCAGCTTCCAGGGCATACGTCAAGAGGAAAAGGATGATGCTTCCCTCTGTGTAGATATCTGCAGTTTAGAAGAACTGAGCACTTAGATGCGGCTCTTTGAAGAAGTGTAGATAAATGCACAAGGGGTCTCAACCGCACTCTGACTCGTTTGCTCTCTGCCATTTTCTCGTTTTAAGTTGATTTTAGCACTGCAAAGTACTCTGCCTGTCTAATTTAAAAGAATTAACATGTCAAATTAGGTGACTGACTAAGTTTTAGTAAGAAATTGTTCAGTTGCTATGAGACCAGTAGAATGGAAATGAAAGATGACACATAATGGGCTCAATCCAACACCTTGAGTCCATTAAGGCCACACACAAAAAACTTACAATGAAGCTTTTTCATCTATCATTTAGGGATAAAAATAATTTTAAAATACCTAGGCATATAATGTTAGTGAACCTCCCAATGCCATCCACACTGCTGAGATTGGTTTTTAGATCAATATGTAAATATGTACTGCTTGCTTTACAATTAATAGCAAATATAAAAAAACAGTAGTTAAGAAAGCATCGTATTATAATGACATGGATGTTTGCACCAATTAGGCAATTTGGCTGTCAAGTAAATGTCACGTTTAGTTATATATCACTTTATATAGGGCATTACTGTAACATAAACAGCTTCAAAGTAGGGCAGCACAGTGGCTAATTGGTTAGCATGGTTGCCTCACAGGAATAAGGTCTCTGGTTCCCTAAAGTCCCGGCTGGCCCAGTGGGTCTTTGTTTGTTTGTTGAACTCTCGGGAAGGGCATCCAGAAGGTTATCCACTAATAAAACATATGACGGAGTAATTGGTGATTCATTCCACTGTGGCAACTTCTGATAAAGCAGGGACTCCGCCAAAGGAAAGTGAGTGTACTTCACAGTAATATACATGAAAAAGTGTCATGGTTGGGTTCGGTTAAAGGACCAATATGGTCATATAGGTTGGATGTATTTGTCAACTGCCATGAACCAATGATAAAAACCATTAAAAACGAAACTAATATGTTTGCTTCGACAAGCAGTTTCGAACTCCCAAAACTCCATGCAAACTTCGCTTTGGCCTGATTCTGGTAAATATTTCATTATATTAGTTTATTCTTTGATTTTGCTTGAAGTAAATTGGGACATTTCAGAAAAGGAAGCCAACTATTAGTAGAAAAAGGGCATGTTTACCATCTTCTGTTCCCTTGTATATCAGCAGTTCAAGAAGGAGGGGCAAGTGTCACTTAATTTAGAAGCTTTTGTCCCCATCACCCCGGGGACCTGTGAGAAAATACAACCGGCCGTGCAACAGTTGTCAATAGAAGGTTTGGATGTTTACACAGTTTAAAGTGACAGAGGGACATCCCCATCCACACCAATACCGAATACAACACCAAAACTATAACAGATCAAAAACACCGAGCATATATACACTAAATATTTGGTTGTGCACCCAAGAATGGACCCCAGTATCATTTAATTAAAAGATATTATAAAAACACACCACCTCTTGAATAATCTTTGATGTGTTTCCCAAACAATTGCTGTGGGAATCTCTCAAATGGGAGTCAAACCAACACAAATACACTCATCATAGAGGCATGTTAATGGAATCCCCAGTGCAGGACAAAGCCAAATAAAGGGCCAGTGGTGACAGGCACTAAGCTGTTGTACCCACTAAACGCAAGGCAACTGTGCGACCCACATCAAAGGCCCGACAGTCGACGGCATGCAACCATTTACAGCCTCAATCTTTACAAACAAGACTTTTTCAGCCATAGCTCATTTGACTGGTGAACAAGTGCAGAGATGTGACTTTGATCACAAAATCAGAATGGGTTTAACTGTTGCATTCAACACTAATTTATTCCATATGTGACCCTAAACAACAAAAGCACTCCTACAGTATCATCATATTCACATATTGATACATTGCATGAATAAGCTTTCCAATGATGTATGTTAGGATAGGAAAAACATAGAATCTAAGGGTCCAGGGTCACAAATAAACCAAGAATGTCATAAATGCAGCAAAATGAGCATCTAAAATTAATAATAAGAATGAAAGAAATACACATTTTTCTTTCCTATTTAAGTATCCATAAGCTGCATAGCAATAGTTAACCTGGTTAGAGATTCAACTTCTAGGAGGTCTTGGAGCAATAACCTCAGACTAAGGAGGAAATCTCTGTGAATAATCAGCAGACATGCGGCCTTGTCTCTTTGACCTGGCTCATTATTTGTTCCAGATTAACCCACAGTCACTCCCGGAAACCATGTTCCGGCTTCAGAACCTTGGAACCCCTTGCAACTGACCCCTTTACAGAGCCACATGTGACAAGCTCATCGACAACAACTTTTCTGCAAAAACAGAAAGTGTGGCATGTAATAAGATATTGCTCTAAAACATTGGTGTATCATTGGTATTACTTTGTAAAGCCCTGATGCACATACCAAGGAAATGTTTTGTGTTTCACTCTGAGATAAAATCTTGGCCCGATTGGAGGAGGTATGACAGAGCGCAGTTGGAGTTTGGAGCAGTACGCATGTAGTGCACGTCTGAGCGCGAAACTGAAGATGCAACATCACTTTTAAGTGACTGTTTAATGGGCAAGGGGAAGCACACTTTGGCACGGTTCTAGGCAACTGTACCTATGCCCTAACAATCTATGCCTCAATGTGGGAAACACAAAGAAGGTTGTGATGGACATCAGGAGAGTCTCAGGCCCCGTTGACGGATTTCGTTTTAAAACGTCATCCGTCCACACTACGCCGGAGTTATTGAGCCGCAAAAACTGAGAGTTTTGGAAACGCTGGAGAGGCCGTTTTCATTCTAAAACGCTGCTGCTCCGTCTCAGTGTGGATGGGGGAAAACGGAGACATTTGAAAACGGAGGCGTGGCTGCTGGACACAGAAATGGGAGCGTTGGGAGAACCAATGTCCGTTTTAGGCGCTATTGTGCAGTTAAACTCTGCCTTTTTTACTACAACAGCTGCAGATATTCGCAAGAGGCAAGCTACTATTCCAGCACTTGCTAATCGCTCGCGTTTCCAGCCACTTAAGCCCCATTTAGAATGCCGGTTTTGGGTTACACCGGGAAGAACCAGCGAAACACATTCTTCCTGTTTATACTTGAATGTGCCTGCTCAGAGTGCGCGAATGGTCACATGATATATGAATTTGGTGGAGTAGTGTGGACGGAGACATGTTCAGAAACGCTGGGTGAAATGGTAGTGTGGAGGCGGCTCGTTTTCATGTTAAAACGCCATTTTAAAACTAAAACGCACAAGTGTAAACGGGGCCTCAGTTGACTACCCTCCTTTGACCTACCTTCAGTGCATTTAAATGACACTTTGGCCTGTCTATCTTTCCAATTCTAGTCATACTAGAAAAGATACAGAGCTCATCTCCTGTATTTCCAACCTGATCTAAGAACTTATAGTAACTATTTTTGTTATTGCCAGAAAAGTAGCCAGTTTTCATACAAAAAAAAAAATCACACAAACATGTACAACTTTTAAAATAAGGTGTGCCCCCAAACCCCACTCCTAAACTCAACCGTATTGGGAGAAGAGTAGTTGGTACTAAAATATACAAATGAGATCCTAAAAATTTATTTTCTAATCAGCCACTAAAAAAATAATCAAAAAAACAATCACTTTAAAAAGTGATTAGTTACTTTCCTTTAAAAAAGTGAGTTAACCTGCTGCCTTAAAAGCAACAAGTTGATTTTACTTTTTAAAACGTCAGTAAACCCATTGACTTACTTTTAGAATTATACACATAGTTTGACTACTTAATAACCATTAGGCAACGAGTTTACTCTCTTTTTTTAAGTAAAGTCAACTAATCGCTTTTTACAGTGTAAGAACTGCTGTGAGATTGCGTTGGGATTTCTCATACCGACTTCCAGTTTCTGTTCTCTCTCTTAGCTTCACAAGCTCACATCACACTTTGATGAACAGGCTTCAACAATAGTCTAATTCTTCCACTGCACCACGGGTCCTCCTCTTAATCCTGTCACATAGTCCACCTCCTTAAGTGAACTTGGGGTTTCTGCACTAGGGAGCCAAAGCTAATCCTCCCAGTCCACCCTCCCTGCCATCACTGCCCAACATGGACAACACTACCTCCACCCCCCCTTTTACTGAGGGGCCCGGTGGAGCAAAGCGAGGCCTTTATCTTACTGTCAGCTCTACGGCCCCGTTGGGAACCCCTGTGTGGTGGCAAAACACTGTGAGCTGTTGCATTTGCTTTTTCTGTTGCTAGAAAACTCGGCAAAGGCATCTCAGACCACCGCAGATGAGCAAGAGTGGAAAACCACATCGCTCCAAGTCAAGCACGATAATGCTGTAAATGTCACAGGACAAAAAGGAGGCAGAAAATCAAACTCCTACTGTATATATCTTGCACTCAGAGCCTCAGGGGAACTTGTTTCTGCAAACTTTCTGTTCCTGTATTTTACTCCACAGCGCCGACATGGGAATCTTTGGGCTCTGAAGAAGTTGTTATAAATAATCATGTCATATTTTACCTCTCAAATGTATTAAACAAAGGCAGGATTTAATCTTCAGAGATGAATACTAATAAAGGTCACAGTCAGGTAAAAAATGGGACTTTTAATGGTGACTGTGGGGGATTTATAAGGGCAGCGTTTGATTTAAAAGATCAATTTGACATGATTTTCTCATTGGCTGAAAGTCAAGCAGGCGAAACCGACACACAACACGTGTGACTGACTGCATGTAATCCAGCAAGTGTAAACTCAGGGCAGCAGAGAATGAAGCAGAGGATAAGAGTGGACTGGAATCGATGATTTGGTTGGATGTCAAAATAGCAAATCAAAATTATAATTCCAAATGGACAATTTTAAGAGTGACACAAAGTGATTCATTCATTCATTTTCTTTTCAGCTTAGTCCCTTTATTAATGTGGGGTCGCCACAGCGGAATGAACCGCCAACTTATCCAGCATTTGTTTTACGCAGGGGATGCCCTTCCAGCCGCAACCCATCTCTGGGAAACATCCATACACAGTCATTTGCACTCACACACTACGGACAATTTAGCCTACCCAATTCACCTATACCACATATCTTTGGACTTGTGGGGGAAACCGGAGTACCTGGAAGAAACCCACACAACCACGGGGAGAACATGCAAACTCCACACAGAAATGCCAACTGACCCAGCCGAGGCTCGAACCAGCAACCTTCTTGCTGTGAGGCGATCGTGCTACTCACTACGCCACCGTGGCGCCACACAAAGTGATTGTTTTATAATAATATTTTGCAGGAATTATAATTGCAAACAATATAATAATAATAATAAAATTTTAAAATTTAAATATATAATAATTTAAGTGATATGTGTTAAATAAACATTTATTTAAATAAGAATATTATAAAGTGTAAGAAAAAATGGCCGGTAAAATATATAAATAAAAAGAAATTAAAGTATTTTAAAATAAAATAAATATATAAATAAAATTATAAACAAATATTCCAAAAATAAAACAAAAATAAAATATGTATATATGAAAATATAAATCAAAATTAAATAGTATTTAAAAGAGCACAACATTCATTCATTCATTTATTGTCTTTTCGGCTTAGTCCCTTTATTAATATGGGGTCACCACAGCGGAATGAACCGCCAACTTATCCAGCATATGTTTTACGCAGCGGATGCCCTTCCAGCTGCAACCCATCTCTGGGAAACATCCATACACACTCATTCACAAACATGCACTAGGGACAATTTAGCCTACCCAATTCATTTATACCACA
>CAIGQQ010007191.1:0-10700 GCA_903798035.1 Danio albolineatus | reverse complement strand
GGGGTGGGGTTTGGGTGCCACGCCTCCTTTTTACAATCGTACATTTTCGTACGACAAGAATTCATACGAATTAGCCACTAAACTGACAAAACGTAAAATAGTTACGTTTCCTCGTGAGATCAAGCTGGTTTTACTGTATAACTTATATGTTGTATGTTTATCTTAGGTGGAGGTTCAATCTCCGCCGGGTGTTCCCGTCGGACATGTTCAACAAAACTGGCGCGTTTGTCAACCTAATTTCGCAGTTAAGAATAATCAACGTGAACCTGAATTTAAGATCGTAGGACCATGTGTACCTCTTAGCTTCTGCATGGATCAGGAGTTTAAGGTGATGCACATACACTCAAAAGAAATCATCTTCAGCTTTCCACCTTGTAAGCCCAGCTCATTTTAATAGTCCTATACTATTGTAGCTTTTCTGACTGTACAAACATGATGCCCATGTCACACTTTAAGATGATGCGAGGCTGAACGACAATCAAGACGTGCCAAAAACAGACGCAACATTTTTTTTTGCAACACCTGCCAATGACTATGGGATCAAGTTCCCGCCTAAAGTGTTGTGGTCAAGCATAGAAAAATAGTTAGCGTAAATAAAAAAAAATCAACATTGCGTGTAAGATAATGTGCAAAATCAAAAACTAAATGCTAAAACGCTTCTTATTCTGTGTTTAACCATCTGTAGGAACTGAGCTGGCCATATGTTCAGAAGTGATATGGAAGTGACAAGCTACAAGCTTTACATGTTTTAGATCTTCTTAACGCAAGTTTGTCACTGTTTTGGAGCACACTAGATTTGTAGTTGATAAACGTTAACATTGATTTGACAATTTTTGAGCCATTTTGACCCACATTGGCTGTGGGTGGTTTCAGGTTGTGCTCTATGACTGGGGAAATTTGCTCGCCACAGTGACGACACCACCCTGGTTTCTCTTTGGCTTTTAAATGTCAATGGTTCAATGTCAATCTTCTTTCCTCCCTAAACAGTCAGAATAAAGCTCAAATATAAATCTAATGCATTTTTCAGAAACATTTACCTTAGATCTTAATTTAGACTTATATACTGCAACTCTCTGAAACAGACTTGAAATTTCCATGGCTGTACCTCGGGACTGGAACCTCAGGTTTAAGGCGGCACTCATGTCTCATCACAAAGGGGCAAACAAAACTGACATTTAGCCTACAATCCTGGGACAACCTACATTTGTATCTATTATCTCTCTCGCTCTCTTTTCAAGAGTTCACACTTAGCTGATGATTGATAATAAAGCTAGTTCGGCAGGCTGTCCCGGGAGACAGCCCTGAGCTCATAAGATCCTCGAGCCCGAGGCTCCCTCCCGTTTGCAGGGCGAGAGGGGAGTTTGAGCTCAGGAAGATCTCGAGAACCCCCCCGCCCTCCTGCTGCTTATAAATTGCTATGAGGGTATGCTGCTGGTGGAATTGGGTATAGTGCTGATCTGTTTAAGTCAATTTACTTATGTCTCATGTTTCGGACTGTGGGAGGAAACCGGAGGACCCGGGGAAAACCCGCGCAAGCACGGGGAGAACATGAACTCCGCACATAAATGACGACTGGCTGGGTAGAGGCCCACGCCAGAGGCATTCTTGCTGTGAGGCAACAGTGCTAGCCACTGGGCCACCGTGCTGCCCTATAGAGGAAAAGGGAGGAGAGGAGGTGGAAGGGGGGATTCTTTAAGACGAAGACGATTAAGGTAAGATGCTTTGGTTATTTATACTAAGCTGGGAATCGTCTGATTGGTGGATTGTGCATTAGCTTGACTCTGGGCCAGCCGTGTCAATCATAAGCACACGCTTCTCTCGAAATTAGTTTATAACTAAACTTCACTTGGTAGTACCCAATTTAAACATGAGATTTACTAGATCTAAATTTAGGGAGAATGGTCGAGTAGAAAATTATTCTAAGCGGGCAGCGGGTGAACAAGGCTAAATATTCAGCGGGAGCATTTGGGTGTGGAATAAAACTTTGCGGAAGCGAGACTAAAATATTAGTCCAGCGCAGACCTCTAACTTGAAATGCTTTAATCCTATAGTAAGTCACTTTGGATGTAATCGTCTGCTAAATGAGTAAATGTAAACATTCCTAGTCCTCCCAGGTTAAAACATCAGTCAGAGGCTCGGGGTGTCCGAGAACAGCAACACAGGCAGTCTGTGTCAGCTGGGCACACACACTTCCTATTCCCTCCAATATCTATCATAGTGTCTCTTCAGCCCCACCTGGGGGTGCTTCAGTAAGAAAGATCCTCCATCCAGATCAGTTCAATCATCAGTCGTTAGGCAGAACAGGCTAATCTGCACACACAAAGTTATGCATACACATAACAGAGCCCACAAGAGAGTGAGCCTTCGCCCCTCCCGTCCGTGATTGTTCCTGTAAACGAGCACACTCTGAGAGTAGAGTTGTAACATTTTGATGATAACAAGTACCGAGGAGTTAACTTCTCTGTTATCAGTCACACCAAGCCACAGCTGTTACGGAGCAAAGTTATATGAGGATAAACACATCAGCATACGTTCATGTAAATAGTTAAAAACAGAATTAAACTAATAATGCAAGGATTAGTCTAATAATGCATAGGATAAAGTTAAAATCATCAAAAAATTCCTTCAATTTGTACCAGACAGCTTTTGATACTGTGCGCACCCCATGGTTCTTAGAAAATATTGCGCAAATCTGAGTGTGCTCCTCAAAGGAAAGTGGGTTTGACAAACCACCTGTATGACACTGTGAATTAGACTTTTGACAGTATTTTTATTTAGCTGCTGTCTGATGATTTGAAGTAGCAAAAATATAAATGATTGAACTTATTTGAAGCTTCTTTAATTCTAATTTTGAAGTCGCTGTGGATGGAAGCATCGGAGTAAGGGTGAATCCACATTTGCATGATTTATACAATCAGTCCCAAACAAAAAAGGACTATATGGTGAACACTTGCTAGCAACCTTTGCTGGAATGTTTAGTGTGTCTGTGTGTTGTATTCACTTTTAAAAAATTTTTATCACAGATGGTGTCTCTGAGTGGTTCGTCGTTTGGTAGAATCGTGAAACCCTTCTCCTGCAGTTGCGTAAATATGGATGCTGACTTTGTCCTGCAGTTTCCAGTCAACCTGGAAGACAAAATGAAAGCTACTCTTCTCGGGGCCTGTGTACTTATTGTAAATATTGTTAAAATGCTTTTATTTGATTTATTTCATTAGCACACATTATTATTAATTATAACTCCAATTCATTTTCAGGACTTTGTGTATTATGATCCACCAAAACAACCTTTACTAGATCTACTAAGTGTGTTCAAGTGAGGTAAATGCACCACAGTGGCATTCTTTATAAACAAACCCTCCACAAAATTAAGAGATTGCAGGAGAAATACAAAATAAACACAAACCCCACTATAGTATAATAAGAACTCATGAGGACAGTTTATTGTTTATTATTAGGGGCCAAGCAGCATATAACCGTACGCGGGAAAGTTGTATAATTTGGCACAATGAGGGCACTGTCAACATGAACCACAGCAAACCTGAAGTCTCTAACTCAAACTCTCTAGTGCCACCACTTGACCAAAGTTTCACTTAGGTTTATTGTTATAACTTTCTGAATTTTATAACAATACGTAATACTTAATAACAAACTTTCCCAACACATATTCCTGTGAATTCTTGGCTCTAGCCAATTCAAACGCATGAAACCATCATGAATATTTTTTTACTTTTTTGAATTTTTCGCAAAACCTGTTTAATCAAACTCGTCCCAGGCCGTTTATGTGATTTCAAGTTTATTCAACCAGACGTTTTCGTTTAACTTGCGAACAAATCTAACGTAGAGCTTGCGAAAATTGACTTGAAGCAATATCTCCGTAACGCATAGCCATATTCACATTAAACTTGGTGTTTGTTATGACAACCATGGTCTGAGGTTATCTGCAGCGTTTCGGAGCACTGCCCCCTAGTGGTCCGAAGATAAATAGGATAAAATAGCTTTTTTTTTAAACTTTTTTATCTTCTCAGCCCTTGTTCAAAACTCATAAAACTGGTCTCTTCACATCCGACAGAGCATGCTGAGTCGAATATTGTCAGATTTTCCCAGGTCAGCATTTTTGGGCGTCGCCCATTTAGATTTTTGTCAAAAAATGCTGTATTTCACAAACATATTCAGATATCTTTACAAAACATGGTATGAATCTTTGACAACATGTCCTTAAGGTACTAAAAAATTTCTCGAGCAGCGCCACCTTGTGGCCAAAAGTTATAAGCAATTTTTGAAAAATGCTAATAACTTTTTTTAAACATGCCTTATTGATATGACATGTGTCTTGTTACATTCCCTGGATCATGCCGATACCATTGATACCAAATATGCCAAAATGAACTCAACTTCCTGTCCGCCATTTTGTTTTTGGTTAAAAATCTATTTTTTTTAACTCCCCCTAGACCGTTTTTCAGATTTTTACCAAATTTGATTCCGATGTTCTTCAGACCATGCTGGCAAAAAGTTATGGAATTCATGTTGATATGCGACACGAATTTCGCTTACGCCACCGACAAATGTGCTGGCATGATGTCAAAGATCGTCTGAGGCTGTAATTCTGCAATGTTTGAACATATTGCCGCTGAACTTTAGGTGTGTCATTGGCACCTCACAATAACCACCACACATAAATTTGGCAACAGCGCCACCAAGTGGTCATGCGTTATAAACCCTTAACCAACCATCAATAATAAATCTTCCAAAATGGCTAAAAAATGTAGATTGCATGGGTTTAATGTGGTAAAATTCACATCGAATTATTCCTTGGGTCATGCCGAGAACATTGATACCAAATATGCCATATTACGGCAATCTTTCTGTCCGCCATATTGATTTTGTTCAAAAACGTTTTTTTTTTGCGAACAACTCCTCGACCGTTGATTCAATTTTTACCAAATTTTTACCAAATTTGTGGAAATCTTATCGATTAGCGAAAAGGTTGTCTTTTACGGCATCAACAAATATCCTAGCACGATGTCAGTGTGCATCTGAGGCCGCAATATTTAAACATATTGACACTGATCTTTAGGTCTGGCCTTGGCAACTCACAATGACCCCAACACATAAATCTGGTAACAGCGCCACCCAGTGGTGACGAGTTATAAACCGTTCACTAACCATCAATAATGATTCATAAATTTGTTAATAACCTTAGTCTGTATATGTACATTGTCCAAAAAATTATCTTGAGAACACTGATATTATATTTGGCTAAACGTCCAGTCCACCATATTGATTTTGTTTAAAAAACACTCTTTTGCAAACTCCTGCTAGACCGTATACCAAAGTATCACCAGATTTAACTCTGATCATCATCAGACCATGATGACTTAGTGTTGTGAAATTCATGTCAATAGGCAAAATGCGTTCTTCACGATTTTTGTTTACAGCAGGGGCGACCAACCCTGCTCCTGGAGATCGACCGTCCTGCAGATTTCAGTTGCAACCCATATCAACCACACCTGTCTGTAATTATCGAGTGCTGTTCAGATTCTAATTAATTGGTTCAGGTGTGTTTGATCAGGGTAGGAGCTGAACTCAGCAGGAAGGTCGATCTCCAGGAGCAGGGTTGGTCGCCCCTGCTGTAAACAAAAAACGTGAAAAAAACATTTTGCCTATTGACGTGAATTTCACAACACTTAGTCATCATGGTCTGACGATGATCCGAGTTAAATCTGGTGATACTTCGGTATACGGTTTAGCAGGAGTTTGCAAAAGAGTGTTTTTTTAAACAAAATCAATATGGTGGACTGGACGTTTAGCCAAATATGGTATCAATGTTCTCAAGATAATTTTTGGACAATAAACATATGCAGACTAAAGTTATTAACAAATTTATGAATCATTATTGATGGTTGTGAACGGTTTATAACTCGTCACCACTAGGTGGCGCTGTTACCAGATTTATGTGTTGGGGTCATTGTGAGTTGCTTAAAATATTGCGGCCTCAGATGCACACTGACATCGTGCTAGGATATTTGTTGATGCCGTAAACGACAACCGTTTCGCTAATCGATAAGATTTCCACAAACTTGGTCAAAATTTGGTGAAAACTGAAACAACAGTCGAGGAGGAGTTCGCAAAAACAAAACGTTTTTGAACAAAATCAATATGGCGGACAGAAAGATTGCCGTAATATGGCATGTTTGGTATCAATGTTCTCGGCATGACCAAAGGAGTAATTCTATGTCAATTTTACCACATTAAACCTATGCAATCTACATTTTTTAGCCATTTTGGAAGATTCATTATTGATGGTTGGTTAAGGGTTTATAACGCATGACCACTAGGTGGCGCTGTTGCCAAATTTATGTGTGGTGGTTATTGTGAGGTGCCAATGACACACCTAAAGTTCACCGGCAATATGTTCAAACATTGCAGAATTACAGCCTCAGACGATCTTTGACATCATGCCAGCACATTTGTCAGTGGCGTAAGCAAAAATCGTGTCGCATATCAACATGAATTTCATAACTTTTTGCCAGCATGGTCTGAAGAACATCGGAATCAAATTTGGTAAAAATTGGAAAAACGGTCTAGGAGGAGTTAAAAAAAAAAGGTTTTTAACCAAAAACAAAATGGCGGACAGGAAGTTGAGTTCATTTTGGCATATTTGGTATCAATGGTATCGGCATGATCCAGGGAATATAACAAGACACATGTCATATCAATAAGGCATGTTTAAAAATTGTTATTAGCATTTTTCAAAAATTGCTTATAACTTTTGGCCACAAGGTGGCGCTGCTCGAGAATTTTTTTAGTACCTTTAGGGCATGGTGTCAAAGATGCATACCATGTTTTGTAATGATATCTGAATATGTTTGTAAAATACAGCATTTTTTGACAATAATCTAAATGGTCGACACCCAAAATTGCTGACCTGGGAAAATCTGACATTATTCGACTCGGCATGCTCTGTCGGATGTGAAGAGACCAGTTTTATGAGTTTTGAACAAGGGCTGAGAAGATACAAGTAAAAAAAAAGCTATTTTTTGTATCTTCGGACCACCAGGGGGCAGTGCTCTGAAACGCTGCAGATAACCTCAGACCATGATTGTCATAACAAACACCAAGTTTACGAAGATATTCCTTCAAGTCGATTTTCGCAAGCTCTACGTTAGTTTTGTTTGCAAGTTAAACGAAAACGGTTCGTTGAATGAACTTGAAATCGCATAAACGGCCTGGGACGAGTTTGATTAAACAGATTTTGCGAAAAATTCAAAAAAGCTAAAAAATATTCATGCCGGTTTCATGCGTTTGAATTGGCTAGAGCCAAGAATTCAGAGGAATATGTGTTGGGAAAGTTTGTTATTAAGTATTAAGTATTGTTATAAAATTCAGAAAGTTATAACAATAAACCTAAGTGAAACTTTTGTCAAGTGGTGGCGCTAGAGAGTTTGAGTTAGAGACTTCAGGTTTGCTGTGGTTCATTTTGACAGTGCCCTCATTGTGCCAAATTATACAACTTTCCCACGTACTAATAATAATAAATAATAAACTGTCCTCATGAGTTCTTATTTGTACTATAGTGGGGTTTATGTTTATTTTGTATTTCTCCTGCAATCTCTTAATTGTGTGGAGGGTTTGTTTATAAAGAATGCGACTGTGGTGCATTTACCTCACTTGAACACACTTAGTAGATCTAGTAAAGGTTGTTTTGGTGGATCATAATACACAAAGTCCTGAAAATGAATTGGAGTTATAATTAATAATAATGTGTGCTAATGAAATAAAACAAATAAAAAGCATTTTAACAATATTTACAATAAGTACACAGGCCCCTAGAAGAGTAGCTTTCATTTTGTCTTCCAGGTTGATTGGAAACTGCAGGACAAAGTCAGCATCCATATTTACGCAACTGCAGGAGAAGGGTTTCACGATTCTTCCAAACGACGAACCGCTCAGAGACACCATCTGTGATAAAAAAAAAAAAGTGAATACAACACACAGACACACTAAACATTCCAGCAAAGGTTGCTAGCAAGTGTTCATCGTATAGTCCTTTTTTGTTTGGGACGATGTGGATTCACCTTTACTCCGATGCTTCCATCCACAGCGACTTCAAAATTAGAATTAAAGAAGCTTCAAATAAGTTCAATCATTTATATTTTTGCTACTTCAAATCATCAGACAGCAGCTAAATAAAAATACTGTCAAAAGTCTAATTCACAGTGTCCTACAGGTGGTTTGTCAAACCCACTTTCCTTTGTGGAGCACACTCAGATTTGCGCAATATTTTCTAAGAACCATGGGGTGCGCACAGTGTCAAAAGCTGTCTGGTACATATTGAAGGGATTTTTGATGATTTTTAACTTTATACTATGCATTAATAGACTAATCCTTGCGTTAATAGTTTAATTTTGTTTTTAACTAATTACATGAACGTATGCTGATGTGTTTATCCTCATATAACTTTGCTCCGTAACAGCTGTGGCTTGGTGTGACTGATAAGCAAGAAGTTAACTCCTCGGTACTCGTTATCATCAAAATGCTACAACTCTACTTTCAGAGTGTGATCGTTTACAGGAACAATCATGGACGGAATGGGTGAAGGCTCACTCTCATAGGCACTGTTGTGTATGCATAACTTTTTCTGTGCAGGTTAGCCTGTTCTGCCTAACAACTGATGATTAAACTGATCTGGATGGAGGATCTTTCTTACTGAAGCGCCCCCAGGTGGGGCTGAAGAGACACTATGATAAATATTGGAGGGAATAGGAAGTGTGTGTGCCCAGCTGACACAGACTGCCTGTGTTGCTGTTCTCGGACACCCGGAGCTCTGTAATGCTTCGTTCATCTAATTAATTAAATTGATAAACTTATTTAAAGCGTCTGACTGATGTTTTAACCTGGGAGGACTAGGAATGTTTACATTTACTCATTTAGCAGATGATTATATCCAAAGTGACTTACTATAGGATTAAAGCATTTCAAGTTAGAGGTCTGCGCTAGACTAATATTTTAGTCCCGCGTCAGCAAGGTTTTATTCCACACCCAACTGCTCCCACCGAATATTCAGCGTTTGTTCACCCACTGCCTGCTTAGAATAATTTTCTACTCAACCATTCCCACTAAATTTAGATCTGGTTTCCAAAATCTCACGTTTGAATTGGGTACTACCAAGTGAAGTTTAGTTATAAACTAATTTCGAGAGGAGCGCGTGCTTATGATTGACACGGCTGGCCCAGAGTCAAGCTAATGAACAATCCACCAATCAGTCGATTCCCAGCTTAGTATAAATAACCAAAGCATCTTACCTTAATCGTCTTTGTCTCAAAGAATCCCCCCTTCCACCCCCTCTCCTCCCTTTTCCTCTATAGGGCAGCATGGTGGCCCAGTGGCTAGCACTGTCGCCTCACAGCAAGAATGCCTCTGGCGTGGGCCTCTACCCAGCCAGTCGTCATTTATGTGCGGAGTTCATGTTCTCCCCGTGCTCGTGTGGGTTTTCCCCGGGTCCTCCGGTTTCCTCCCACAGTCCGAAACATGAGACATAAGTAAATTGACTTAAACAGATCAGCACCATACCCAATTCCACCAGCAGCATACCTTCATAGCAATTTATAAGCAGCAGGAGGGCGGGGGGTTCTGGAGATCTTCCTGAGCTCAAACTCCCCTCTCGCCCTGCAAACGGGAGGGAACCCCGGGCTCGAGGATCTTATGAGCTCAGGGCTCTCTTTGTCAATTGACCCATTGACATTTAAAAACCAAAGAGAAACCAGGATGGTGTCAATTTTTTCTGTCACTGTGGCGAGTAAATTTCCCCAGTCATAGAGCACAACCTGAAACCACCCACAGCCAATGTGGGTCAAAACGGCTCAAAAATTGTCAAATCAATGTTAATGTTTATCAACTACAAATCTAGTGTGCTCCAAAACAGTGACAAACTTGCGTTTAGAAGATATAAACATATAAAACTTGTAGTTTGTCACTTCCATATCACTTCTGAACATATGGCCAGCTCAGTTCCTACAGGTGGTTAAACACAGAATAAGAAGCGTTTTAGCATTTAGTTTTTGATTTTGCACATTATTTTACACGCAATGTTGATTTTTTTTATTTACGCTAACTATTTTTATATGCTTGACCACAACACTTTAGGCGCAAACTTGATCCCATAGTCACCGGTCATTGGCAGGTGTTGCAAAAAAATGTTGCATTTGTTTTTGGCAAGTCTTGATTGTCGTTCAGCCTCACATCATCTTAAAATGTAACATGGGGATCATGTTTGTACAGTCAAAAAAGCTACAATAGTATAGGACTATTAAAATGAGCTGGGCTTACAAGATGGAAAGCTGAAGATGATTTCTTTTGAGTGTATGTGCATCACCTTAAACTCCTGATCCATGCAGAAGCTAAGAGGTACGCATGGTCCTACGATCTTAAATTCAGGTTCACGTTGATTATTCTTAACTGCGAAATTAGGTTGACAAACGCGCCAGTTTTGTTGAACATGTCCGACGGGAACACCCGGCGGAGATTGAACCTCCACCTAAGATAAACATACAACATATAAGTTATACAGTAAAACCAGCTTGATCTTACGAGGAAACGTAACTATTTTACGTTTTGTCAGTTTAGTGGCTAATTCGTATGAATTCTTGTCGTACAAAAATGTACGATTGTAAAAAGGAGGCGTGGCACCCAAACCCCACCCC
>CAIGQQ010007137.1:0-10060 GCA_903798035.1 Danio albolineatus | reverse complement strand
TATATATATATATATAAACGAGCAGCCCTAGCAAGAGCAACGTAATACTGTTGCAAAAGTATTCAGGCTGCTTGGTGGGCTAAGTCAAGAGAGTGTTTTGCTCTGATCTCTACATTAAGCGAGTGAGAGAAACAGTAGTAATGCTTGCCTCAGCAATCACCATTAACTACAAGACGATAACAAACAAAAGCAAGCCTTGCGGTTGTGAGCGAGCGCTGCTGATGGTTTCCATGGATACCACTTCCAGTCCAGAAACTGCAACGCTGTGACCCAGCAAACTTTCATTGTGTGGCAAAATTGCTCTATTTACAACACAAATCTCAATCCAAACACTTCATCGATCAACAGGTACTTTCAGAGCACGCGGAGGATCTCTTTTTGCTCAAGACCAAACTAGATGGCAGATGGATGATAAAACAGGATGTGATGTCAGCGTGTTTTGTTGATCTTTTTATGGAATAGGGTAAAGGTATACGCCCTGGCAAAGCACTTCCCCAAAACATTTGTGTTTGTGTTTTTGTGGGTGGTGTGTTTAAAGTCAGCATGAAATCCACATTTACTTGGTTTTTCCTTTTTTATGGCATGATTCCAGTTTGATCAAATGTCAAACCCCACAGTATGCATGAACAATGTCTGTCTCAAAACATGTATCATTGGTGGAGCTAAAAGTTGACATCCAACCCTAGAACAAACAAAGCAACTATTCGAAAACTCTTCTTGAGAAAATCAGTGTGAATATCTTGTTGTACACTGTAAAAACAATGCAATGACAAAAATTAACACAGCAAAGCTTTCTTTGTTGCTTTAACTTATTTTAATAACTAAATTATTTCAGCTATACAAAGTTTAACTCAATACTTTTAGTCAGTTTGATTGAGATGACTAGTAAAGTTCAACTAAAAAAAAATTGTTTTTTTTTTAAGGTGTAGTTATCTCTGCACACCAAGGTTGTTATTTAGTTTAGCTTTTTAAATTTAGCTTAAATTTGAATATTATTTTGACATTTGCAATAAGAAATTAAATTTTGCTATAAATGTTTGGTTTTAGTTCATTTTATTGTTGGTTTTGTTAGTTTTAGTTTCATTTTTATTTTGTATTTTGTACATTTCTATTTAGATTTAATATATATTTTCAGCTTTGATTTTAGTAATTTAGCAGAGCTAACAGAAAACGTCCAGTGTCGACTAAAGCAAATATAAAACATGTTTAATGTTTATATAGAAAAGACATTTGTGTATATATTGCTGTAAAAGCGCCATCTACAGATATCTCTCTCAACAGTCACAGGTCAGACTTCCCACCACAGAATGAGTGCTTATTTATTCTGAAAATGATGTAAAAAATGTTAAATGATTTCATTTTAGTTCATTTTCAGTGACTGTTGTTAGTTTCGTTTAGTTTCAGTGTCTCATTTATTGTGATTTTTGATAACTTTAAGATTAGTCTAAGCTCTTTATGCATCTTCCCACTCTGGAATTGAGATTTCAAAGTGAGATGCTTAATCCAAAAGAAAACGAAATGTGCTATTTTGCAGGTCAGATTTGCCACCACAGAATGAGTGCTTATTAATTCTGAAAATGATTTAAAAAAATGTCAAATTTTAGCTAGTTTTTCAGTGACTGCTGTTAGTTTCGTCAAGTTTCAGTGTTTCATTTATTTTGATTTCTGATCTCCATTTCTAGTGAAATAACTTTTAGCTTAGCATAAATAATTGAAACAGATTAGACCGTTGCCATCTCTCTCGAAAAAAAACGAAAAAGATGTTTGATAATTTTCCTATTTAAAGCTTGACTCTTCCACAGTCACATCATGTACTTAATCCAACAGAATACGAAATGTGCTATTTAATAAAAAAATAAAAATAAATAAAGGTTTAAAGGTTTTCCTTTAAATTAAGGATCTTCGGACATGTTCTCTCAACACCACAGCATAAGGGCTTATTAATTCTGAAAATGAATTAAATGTCTATTTTTAATAATAAAAATTATTATTTTATTTAAGCTAGTTTTTCAGTGACTGTTGTTAGTTTTTTTTAGTTTCAGTGTTTTATTTATTTTGATTACTTAATTTAAGACTAGTTTAAGCACTTTATGCATCTTCCCACTGGGGAAGTGAGAATTCAATAATCCTAGAAATAAACTATATAAGTTCTTAAAGAGACGCTCCACTTTCTTTTGGTAATAGGCTCTTTTGGAAAAGGCTAATTTTTATTCAGAATTAAACATTGGGTTTTACCATTTTTCGATGCATTCAGCTGATTTTGGTTTCTGGTGCGAGGTCTTCTAGTATAGCTTAGCTTAGCATAAATCACTGAATCAGATTAGACCATTAGCATCTCTCTAAAAAAAAAAAAAGAAAAAAAAAAGATTTATCTATTTAAGGCTCGACTCCTCCATAGTCACATGGTGTGCTTGGAACAACAGACAACAAAATGTGATATTTTTCCTGTAGAAATAAGGATCTTTGGACATGTTCTCTCAACAGTCGCAGGTCAGATTTTCCACCACAGAATGAGTGCTTATTAATTATGAAAAAAATCTAATTATTATTTTATTTCAGCTAGTTTTTCAGTGACTGCTGTCAGTTTTGCTTATTTATTGTGATTTAGTTAAATTTATTGTGGTTTGTGGTTACTTACTTTTTAAGACTAGTCTAAGCACTTTATGCATCTTCCCAGTCAACTGGGGAAGTGAGATTTCAATAATCCTGGAAATAAACCATATAGGACTTTAAAGTAACACTCCACTTTCTTTTGGAAACCCACACAGAAATAACCTATATGAGGATACATGCACATATATGAAACCAATATGCAGCATATATGCACATATATGATAACATTTACCAGGGGTGCCCAAACTTTTTCTTACAAAGGGCCAAAATGCAAACTTGATTGAGGCTAGTGGGCCAAAGGTAAATATAGTTGCCATGGGTGATTTCCTAATTTATTTAATAACATTTAAAAATTACTAGAAAACATTGTTTTATACTACAGTATTTACATTTTATATTAAACTTATTAGACTAAAAACAAAATTTATAACATTTATAACATAATTACACTAGCTCACTAATGTCTTCTGCATAGGTCTCTCTCCATCGAGAGCGTGTTTGTAATGTGTTTACATTACTACAAATCAGATTCATCTACAATATTTAATTGAAATATTTCATTTCAGTTTGCTTTTTTGTAGCTTAGCAATAAAACAAACAAACAAAAGAATGTTATGGTCAATTAGAAATGACAATCTCAGTGTTAAAGCAGTTAAAGCAGTGTTAAAACCATCACTCACTCTCTTGTCAGATGGGATGGTGGGCCAAATCAAAGGTTACAATAGGCCAATTTTGCCCCACAGGCCCTACTTTGGCCATCTCTGATATATACGGTGCATATATGCGTATATATGCCACATATAGGCAAAACTGAGGTGCATACACCGGCCATATAGATCCCCTGTATTGCTTTTTTATATCCACATATAAGCCCTATATGTACATTAGGTTTGGGTAGTAATACAGTAATATGGTATACCGTGGTATCTAAAAATAGCAACGGTTTCAGTTTCAATACCGTTATACCGTCATAAAAAACAATGCACTCATATAGTAGACAAGAATTGAATATATTTTTCAATTAATTCAGCTGATCTGTTTCTGGCGGGAGCACTTTTAGCTTAGCTTAGCATAAATCATTGAATCAGATTAGACCGTTAGCATCCTGCTGAAAAAAAAAAGAAAATTTTTTATTAAATTTTCTATTTAAAGCTTTACTCTTCCATGGTCATATTGTGTACTTAGACCGATGGAAAGCGAAATGAGCCACCAACAGTTTTAGATTTCATTTATTTTAATAACCCTGCTACACAATAAACAACGGGAGAAGTACAAAAGAGTCACCTTTAAACTAGCAATCATATTCTGCTGGTTAATCATTCTCCTTCCCAGCAGACCTGGCTGATAAAGCGACAGATTGCGAATGCTTTCACTGCAGCTGTACAATAACACACAAACACACAGTCTATCACACTGTTAGTGCTTCATCAGTTCTCAGCCTTCCCATTTCTCCTCACACCTGCGTCTCTCTCCATTTCTCTCTTTCCTACCATCAATCTATCCACGGAGGCACATCCCTAAAACCAAACACAAAAACATGAAGGCGGTCTGGACACCGCAAACCCACAGTTCAACTTAAAGTAAACACAACGACATTAGCTCTCATCACACAAACATCCTGCTCACGTACTCAGGAAGGTAAGAAGAATCCCATGAGACAAAAGAAATGTTGCACTACTATTATTTAGTGTACTACTTCTACAATAAATCCAACGCATAAATCCCTCCTATTAGTGTCAACAAAGTATTTCATTCCACATTTTATCACTGTAACATTCAACTCAACCAGAGGTTCTCAGTTGAAAATCAAATTTTAAGGTTGAAAGAAATACATAAATGAGAAATGAAGCCAAAATATAAGGTGTCATGAACCGGCCACTTTATTAAGTACACCTTACTAGTACCGGGTTGGACCATGTTTTACTTTCAGGACTGCTTTAATCTTTCATGGCATAGATTCAACAAGGTACTGGAAATATTCCTCAGAGATTTTGGTCCATATTGACATGATAGCATCACGCAGTTGCTGCAGATTTGCTGGCTGCACATCCACCACATCCCAAAGGTGCTTTGTTGGATTGAGTTCTGGTGACTGTGGAGGCCATTTCAGTACAGTGAACTCATTGTCATGTTTGTCATGTTGCGTTCATAAACAGCGCTGATTTGCCATTGTATTCAACAGAAATTACTGTGATTGGCCGTGAAGGTCATTAGTAGGGCTAGACGGAATCTGCGGACATTTTTTGCTATTTCTGCAGAGTATTTTGTTAAAAAATTGCGGATTTATGCAGAATGATTTTAGGAGTATCATAACAAAAAATTTAATACATGAAAAAAAAGTAATGCCTTTTTAACTTTTATTTAATGTTTACAATGTGAATCCAAATTGATCCACTTTATTTGGTACACAAAGCAAGTCTCTCATATAAAATCTCTACTAAAAGACAGAAAATATTACTTTACAAACTGTATTGTTAATAAATCATATGAATATTTTCATAGTAGTCAATATTATTACTGAAATTTATTTGAAAACTGAATAAATATAAGTTTACATTTATATATAAATTAATATAAATTAAATATAAATTTAAATATAAATGAAACATTTACACCAGTAAATAAACAGAATCAATGATGGGCTAAAAATCTGCGGAAATCTGCGAAATTCTGCGCGCGCAGATTCCGTGTGGCCCTAGTCATCAGTTCCCTAAACTCACCGCTGTTTACCGAGTGTAACTACAGATACAGAGACACTGGAGCTGCAAAGATCAGCTGGTTTGTTCACAAGCTGACATGAGAGCGATCCACAGATGAATCGACTGATCTTCATGGCTTTAAAACGCTCCAGTGTCAGTGTAGATTTGCTTTTCACTGCTTTCTGCAGTGAAAATTAAACAACACTGAACTGAACTAGATCTATGTTAAGCTGCTTTGGTACAATCTACATTGTAAAAGCACTAGAGAAATAAAGATGAATTAAACTGCAAAAGAAATGGTTCATATAATTAATTTGTGCAAACATATATCACCTAATTAAAAAAGAAAGCAAGAATGATGTCAAAAACTGAATTGATATGACCAAAAGGTAATATGAATTAATAAAACCATTGAGAACGACCAAAAAATTTCTTATTCAATGCAAAACGTTGACTATTAGTAGACCCATACAGAATCTGCGCGCGCAGAAATCTGCCGATTTTTAACCCATCATTGAGTGTATTTATTTACTTGTGTAAATGTTTGTACAATTATATTTATTCAGTATATTTTTGACTAATATGAAAATGGTCATATGGTTTCTTTACGATACAGTTTGTAAAGTAATATTCACTGTCTTTTAGTAAATATATTATATGGGAGACATGCTTTGTTTACCAAATAAGTGGATCTAATTGGATCATAAACATTATTCATTCATTCGCTTTCCTTTGGCTAAGTCCCTTTATTAATCAGGGGTCGCCACAGTGGAATGAACCGCCAACTTATCCAACATATGTTTTAAACAGCGGATGCTCTTCCAGCTGCAACCCAGTACTGGGAAACATCCATACACACTCATTAACACAAATACACTACAGACAATTTAGTTAATTCAGTTCACCTATAGCGCATGTTTTTGGACTGTGCGGGAAACAGGAGCACACGGAGAAAATCCACACCAACACAGGGAGAACATGCAAACCCAGCCGGGACTCGAACCAGCAACCTTCTTGCTGTGAGGAGACAGTGCTAACCACTAAGCCACAGTGTCACCTATTGTAAACATTAAATAAAAGTTAAAAAGGTATTATTTATTATTTTATATATTATATTATTATTAAGGCGCCACGGTGGCGTAGTGAGTAGCACGTTCGCCTCACAGCAAGAAGGTCGCTGGTTCGATCCCCGGCTGGGCCAGTTGGCATTTCTGTGTGGAGTTTGCATGTTCTCCCCGTGGTTGCGTGGGTTTCCTCCGGGTGCTCCGGTTTCCCCCACAGTCCAAAGATATGCGATACAGGTGAATTGGGTAAGCTAAATTGTCCATAGTGTATGTGTGTGAATGAGAATATGTGGATGTGTTTCCCAGGGATGGGTTGTGGCTGGAAGGGCATCCGCTGCGTAAAACAAAATGCTGGATAAGTTGGCGGTTCATTCCGCTGTGGCGACCCCGGATTAATAAAGGGAATAAGCCGAAAAGAAAATGAATGAATGAATATTATTATTAAATATAGTTTTTTAGTAACAATACTCCCTAATTTATAAAATTCCACACAGATGCAGCAAAAATGTCCGCAGATTCTGTCTGGCCCTGTCTATTAGTCATAAACAGTACTGCATTTTACACCGTTAAATCCATTCTGAAGATTTCACCCTAAAAATCAACATGCAAATACAGACAGCGCGTTTCACACTTAGTCATACAGTACATATACACTCACTGGAAGCAGACTTAAATCCACAAACACACACACACAAACACACACACACACTGCAGGTGGAGCTGGAAGATGTTGAAAGGACCGAGTGGGCGGCAGTGAAAGTGAAACATGATGAGGATGCAGGGAAAAGGAGGACTAGCATGAAAATTAGGAGGAAAAAAAAGAGACAGAAGGCAAGAGAGAGCAAGGGTGAGTGAAGGAGGAAGAGAGAAAGAGAGAGAAAAAAGGAAGAATCTGGAGCAAGAGATGAGAGGAGGAGAGGCCGGGGAGAGTGGGTGTGTGTAGCACATGGTCCTCGATCTAAAAAAAGGATGAGAGCCGAACTCGGAGTATAAATGCGCGAGATGAAAAGGAGAAAAGATCGAGAAACAGGGCCGCGGCTTCTCAGAGACGGTGAAACACACAAGAAGGACATTTCACTGGAGAAATAAAAAGGAAGGAAAGGGAGTCAAGTAAGGATGAACTCATATTAGATTACAAATGCGGTCGATACTAGAAATCAAATGTACAGAAATCTGCGTTTGACTTTAAAACGCCCTTATTATGCTATTTTAAAAGGTTTCTGATTTGGTTTCGGAGGTCTTCGACAAGAGTTATACGTCCATCCAAGGTCAAAAAATTTGATTCACTTTCTTAATATGCATTGAAGCCCTAGCCCTATCCTTGTAATGACTAAAATGCTTGGATTAAGAGTCAGGGGCCATTTAAGAACCAGTCGTGCACAAGTTAAAACTAGAGCTGTGCAATTATTCGCAATATCAAAAACATAACGTGATTTAAGCATATGTCATTTCTAAATCGCGAAGGCTGCAATTTTATCTATTAATTTATTTAGATTTTTATTCTGAATATGTTCTTGTGTGCATGATTTTAATTTGTTAACCAATCAGAGCTGACGTAGCACACCGGGCAATTACAGCTGAGCTGAGCGGGAAAGACGTTAATCAATCACAGCTCACTCTGTGAACGACAAAGTTGAGCGGGAGAACCGAATAGGTGGTTTTGATTTACGTTACAGTCATGTTGTCTGTTTTTCAAGCAGTTAGTACTACTGTGTACAGTATGTTTTTAACTAGAGTATAGTTCATCTTAATTTATTTTATGTTGTCTGTTTAAAGACAATTTTACTACAGTTTTATTTATTTAACACTGCTATTTCATTGTGAAATGTTTTTTATGCACTTCTTGTGCACTGAATCCATTTAGAATGTGTGTATGTAGCGCGTTTGAAAAAGCAAAAACAGTTGCCAAAATTGCAAATAAAATTGCAATTGCAATATTCGTTCGAAAAAATAAATAGATAAATAAAATTGCAATATGATTATTTTGTCCATATTGCAGAGCCTTAGTTAAATCGTAGCTTTGACGACGTAAATGGTATAATATATACTGCTCTGAAAAAAATACTTATTGGATTTACTACATTTTTTGAAGGTAAGTGGTTGCAAACCATTTATATGGGCTGAAATTAAACAAACAAATTCAGTTGAGGAATACTACATTTAATTTATTTCATTAAATTCAGCCCATGTAAATTGTTTGCAACCACTTACAGCACCTTAAAAAAAAAATGAAAATCCAAATTAATCATTATAATTAGTGTGCCTATAAGCATTTAAATTTTAGTGCTGAAAGTCTACACACTGAAGAGCAAATCCATTGAGAGCAGCTCCACAAGTCCCAAACCAAGCAAGCCAGCGGCGACAGCAAGGAACAAACTTCACCAATTGATGAAAGTGAAGAAGAAAAAAAACTGGAGAAAAACCAGGAGCCGTTTAAGGACCAGTCGTGCGAAATCTAAAACGTGGCTTTGTTAGACATAAAGGGAAACTCATGCCTCATTCACACTAGCAGGGAGTTTGTTCTGCACTGAAACAAATGATTAATTGTATTTACTACATTTTTTTTAATGTTAAGTGGTTGGCAAACAATTTATATGGGTTGAGTTTAAACAAACAAATCAAGTTGAACAATACTACGTTTAATTTATTTGTTTAAATGAAGGCGTAGTGGGTAGCACGATCGCCTCACAGCAGTAAGGTCGCTGGTTCAGTTGGCATTTCTGTGTGGAGTTTGCATGTTCTCCCCGTGATTGTGTGGGATTCCTCCGGGTGCTCCGGTGTTCCCCACAAGTCCAAAGACATGCGCTATAGGTGAATTGGGTAGGCTAAATTGTCCGTAGTGTATGAGTGTGAATGAGTGTGTATGGATGTTTCCCAGAGATGGGTTACGGCTGGAATGGCATCCGCTGCATGAAACGTGCTGGATAAGTTGGTGGTTCATTCCGCTGTGGCGACCCCAGATTAATAAAGGGACTAAGCCAACAAGAAAATGAATGAATGAATGAATGAATGAATAATGAATTGCTGATCATTTTGATGACAACTAAACCATCTCTTACCCTGGTTCCCACATGTTTTACCCCATCAAATTGTAAAAAACTCACGAAAACAGTCAAATATGACTGGCGATTGAGTAGTAGAATGTGATTTTCCCCTGAAACTGAACTGAACACGATAGACAAGAGTGTCCTTCGTTTTAATATTACATTCTTTAGGCATAATTAAAAACATTAGGCTGAAAAATTCACATTCTTCAATCATAAAAACTTCATTGTTTATGCCACTGGCCAGGTTGAGAGACTCAACAGTTCATTTCAGTCCCTTTCCAATAGAAACCCTACCCACATTGGTTTGGTCGAGTAAATGCTAAGTGGTTTGGTAACTATTACGACCTGTAACACAAAGATTCAGTACATTTTCTATAGAAACCCTACACACATTGGTTTGGTCGAGTAAATCCTAAGTGGTTTGGTAACTATTACGACCTGTAACACAAAGATTCAGTCCATTTCCAATAGAAACCCTACACACATTGGTTTGGTCCAGTAAATGCTAAGTGGTTTGGTAACTATTATGACCTGTAGCACAAAGATTCAGTCCATATCCAATAGAAACCCTACACACATTGATTTGGTCCAGTAAATGCTAAGTGGTTTGGTAACTATTACGACCTGTAACACAAAG
>CAIGQQ010007036.1:1584426-1598307 GCA_903798035.1 Danio albolineatus | reverse complement strand
TTTTTTTTCTTCATGCATACAACCCATCCATCTACTTAGTGAGAGCAAAGGAAACCTTAAAGACCCTAAAAAGTCGCATTAAAGTGACTATTACGGAAGGTTTTCTGACCCACTGCATTTAACGCCTCAATCGATGATGTCTCAGGAAGCTTAGAGACTCAGCAGCTCTGCAGAAGTGAGCTGTCAAGCACTCATTCAATGCCAGATTCTGTAAACACAGACCAAACTGCAACAAATTCTGTGTGAGGGAAAAGGGAATGTGAGCTGTGGATGAATAAATCTAATATACCTATACAAATGCAAACAAACAAGTGACTCATGACACAAAACTGCTAAATATACACAGCCTAAATGATTTAAGAGACGTTTCTCAAAATTTAGAAAGTTTAGATACTATTATGTAAAAGCATGCTATTCTATTGAACATTATAATGTTAAAAAGAAAAAAAAAAAAAAAAGCAATGAACAAAAAGTATTGCAGTATCCATAAAAATGTGAAGTAACATGAAGAAATATGAAGCACTGATATCAGAAATGTTTAAAGTACTAGAATGACTTCTGAAGGATCATGTGAGTTTTGGAGTAATGAGTAAATTCAGCTCTGAATCAAACAAATTAATGGAATTTTAGCATATATTCACACAGAAAGCAGCTATTTTAAATTGCAATAACATTTTGCATTATTACTGTTTGTTGGGGATGCAACAGTTCTTGATAAAAAATCGTATCGTCCCGTTGTCTTCCCATGGTTCGGTGTGCCCTGTGATCCGCCGCTCAGAATATGCATTATTAATATTGCTTTGGTCATAAAAACAACTGCAACAAAGCTGCAATGCTTCTGATTACCTTTCATTCGCATTGCACGTGTCAGGACCTGTCCAATCACCTTTTAGTATGTAAATCAGTTGTTAACATCATGTTTGTTTGTGTGACAGTGTTGAATTTCTGAGAGTTCAGCATTGAAAGTGAAGGAGATAAAGCCAAAAGCGCTGGTGACGCCAGAACACAGCAGATTGCCGTCAGTGTTTCAACAGAGACTCAAAGTAAATTCAGACAGACACAAAAAAAAATAATAATAACGAATGCCAATTTGTTTTGTTGTTGCAAAGATACTGTAGATCAGTGGTCACTAACCCAGAAGTGTCCCATACGGACCCGGACATACAGCCTGTAGATCTCTGTGCAGGTCTGTTACTGCAGTCGCACTCTCGCTGGGTGTTCTTTCGCACCCAATCATCGTCCCTATTTGTTCAATCAGTTTACCCGCTGTCTGCTAAGAACAGTTTTCTTCTTGACTGACTGTTGCTGCTGAATTAAGAGAGAAGGGCCGACCGCTCTCTTTGCAGAAGTTTCCTTCACTTCGATGGTGCTGAGAAGTGATAACGAGGCTCTCTGGAATGAATGTTAATAAAAATGCGTTGTTGTCTTGGTAATGCAAGCATAATGTAAACAGAAGAAATCAATTCTCTAAAAGTGTTTAGAGAATCTATCTATCTATCTATCTATATATCTATCTTTAAACTAGTTTATATCTAGTTTGATAAAGTACGGACGGATGGATGGATGGCTTGAACTAGTTAGAAAAAGTACAGACAGACAGACAGACAGACAGACAGACAGACAGAGAGACAGACAGAGAGACAGATAGATAGATAGAACAATAAAAAGGATGGACGGATGGAAGACAGAGGGATAAGCAGATGGATGGAACAATAAATAGGAAGGATGGACGGATGGATGAAAAACGGACGGACGAACAGATGGATTAAAATAGTTTGAAAAAGTACAGACAGACAGAGACAGACCGACCGACCGACCGACCGACAGATAGAACAATAAAAAGGATGGACGGATGGAAGACAGAAGGATGGACGGATGGATGGAACAAAAAATAGGAAGGATGGACGGAAAACAGACAGACGGATGGAAGACAGACGGATGGATGGACGGACGGAATGATAGAACAATAAATAGGAAGGACGGACGGATGGATGAAAAACGGATGGATTAAAGATGGATGGATTAAAATAGTTTGAAAAAGGACAGACAGACAGACAGACAGACAGACAGACAGACAGACAGACAGACAGATAGATAGATAGATAGATAGAAAGGATGGACAGATGGATGGAAAACGGACGGACGGACAAACGGATGGATGGATTAAAATAGTTTGAAAAAGGACAGACAGACAGATTTTAATATTGCTAAATATTATTAGAATGTTTTTATCTGTATTGTATTATATATTTATCTTTGAGTAAATAAATGCAGCATTGGAGGCCAGATGAGAATCTTTCAATACTGCAAAACATTACAACATACTGTTATATGTACTCTACTGAGTGTGCGTTTGAGTAAATAAATGTAGTCTTGGTGACCAGAAAATGATCTCTTTTTTTATCAATTCCCAACAACTTCAAACAACCTTTTGAACACTACGATCTACCTTTCAAACCAATCATTCTAATCAATAATTTGAATGATGATTACATCTATTTAGTTAGCCAGTTATTTCAGGACATTCCACTGAGCAACTCAACAACACATATATTTTAAACTTTGATAATCCAACAAATCTCAAGCCAAAAGCGTCATAAGTATGCAAAAGCAACACAAATATGCAAAGGGAATCACAGACAAGCAGAAAATGCAAAACATCCTCAAACTGAGCAATGAACTATGACATTTTAGGAAAAAAAGCAATGCACAGTCTTTGAACAGGACCCCACTGCAGAGGAAAAAAAGCACTGCTATAAAAAAAACCACACTCTTACCTGCTCCTCCATATTGTCCTGTGAACATGGGGATGCGAAGCACTTCGGCGATTCCTCATCAGATGAAGCGGGCTCAGGTAAACCCTCCACATCTCCTCCAGACGCCTCTTCTTCTGCTGGAGTTTCAGAATCCTGCTCCTTCTTCTTCTTCTTCATAGGTTGAGGAGATTCACTTTTGGACGGCTGAGATAGCGAATGAGAACGAAATAAAGCAAGATTTCCTTCTCTGACTTCTCCCGTCACCTGTATACAACTCTTTGACCTCCGCCTGGATCGATCCACAACACACCCGTCTCTGAAAAATTAAATAGAAAAGAAAAAAATTAAAAGAATGTTAAATTTGGAGTTAAACGTTTAAATAAAATATATACAAAAACAATCATATTTAAATAAAGGATTAGGAGTCATTCTTCTTCTCAAATAGTGGGCAAGTCACTACGTGATGCTGGTGGAGAGTAACCTGTTTTGATCACTCCTCCAAAGCACCTTAAATTGGCTCAATAACGTTTCAAGAGTTCACACTCAGCTGATGATTGATTTTAAAGCCTAAGCTCATAGGATCCTCGAGCCCGGGGCTCCCTCCTGTTTGCAAGGTGAGAGGGGAGTTTGAGCTCAGGTAGATCTGGAGAACTCCCCTGCTGTAGTAGCTAATGAACAGATAGTGAGTGCTATGAAGAGATAACAACTTACTAGGAGCATGTCTGTGGCGCCGATTTGGATTAGTCAATTAACTTAAGCTGCATGTTTTTGGACGGTGGGAGGAAACCGGGGAACCCGGGGGAAACCCACGTGAGCACGGGGAGAACGTTTAAACTCCACACAGAAACGTCAGCTGGCTTGGTAAGGACTAGAACCAGTGATGTCTTGCTGTGAGGCAACAGTGCTAAACACTGGGTCACTGTGACACCTATCTAGGAAAGGAGGAGTAGGGGTGGAAGGGGGGATTCTTCAAAATGAAGATGGCTGTGATATGGAGCTTAGGGTATTTATAGTGGCTTAGGAATCATCTGATTGGTGAATCATAAATTTGATAATGCGGGACCAGCCGCAAGCAATCATAAGCACATGATCCTCTCGAAATTAGTTTATAAATAAACTCAGATCTGGTGATTGTACAGGCAATGGGAGATCTTCATCTACATTTTCATGTCCATCAAACCACTCCGTCACCAGTCGTGCTGTGTGTATTAGAGATGCACAGTTGGCGGTTACAGCCGCGGACTCCGCGGATAAACCGCAGATCGGGCGGATGACGTAACGAAAAATTATATTTTACTTATATTCGGGCGGGTGGCGGGCGGTTGTACCAAAAGAAATTGTACAGTACAGTGTGTTTAATTTAGGCTATTTATTTATTTTTGTCCCTGTGCGCCGATAGGAGACGGAGTTCACTCCTGATATTCTGAGAGCTTTATAGGGTGCTTCTCATTTCTTATTTGTGCATTCTCGTTTCCTTTCCTTGCTTTCTTTCCTCGTGTCTTAGCTCCACCCCTCTGGGATGCGAGGGAAGGACACACGGAAAAGACTGGAGGACCGAGGAATCGAATCAAGTGAAAAGACACGTCCTCGTATCGTTTAGCGTCATTTCAAAGCGTCGTAATGCTGGATTTGGCTTGCACGTTTGGATTAACTACATGTCTCCATTAAAGTTATTTTCTATTCTCTAATAATCAATAAAGAAACATTCATTTAATAATAAAAAGGAATACGCAAATCATATAAAGAGCCCAATCAGCAGATGGCGGGCGGGTGCTGTCTTAAAAATTGGTCAAAAATGTTGGTGCGGATGGATGGCGGACGGATGATGAGTTTTGTTATGCGGTTGCGGATGAAATAAAAGCCCATCCGTGCATCTCTAGTGTGTATTGCTGCATTATAGCTGTGTCTGCACGAGTGTTGTGAGCCATGTGTGTAGGCTAGCGCGACTCTTCTTTGACTATGCACGCACAGCCGAGAACTGCGAAAGCTTTTAAACTTGACGTGCTTGCTGTTGTACAATTGGGTGGAAACACAAGCATTTCTCATGTGAGATTGCCGACTGTGCAGATGAACATCAAATATCCAGATAGAAAAAAAGGTTGGTCACAAGTAGGGCTGTGCAATTAATCGCAATCGCAAAAAAAATTGCGATTTAAGCACATGCAATTTCTTAAATCGCATGTTAAATTAAATCGCTTAAGGCTGCAATTTGACCTATTAATTTATTTTGTTTGTATTGTTCTTGTGCGCATGATTTTAATATGTTAACCAATCAGAGCTGACGCAGCACACCGGCCAATTACAGCTAATCTGAGCGGGAGAAAGATGTTAACCAATCAGAGCTCACTCTGCGCTCGACGATTTGAGCGGGAGAAGCGAATAGGTGGTTTTGATTGACGTTAGTTTTTATTTATTTTTCTGACTGGAATTGAGGTTAGTTCATCTTTATTTCTTCATGTTGTCTGTTTTTAACACAGTTTATTACAGTTTTGTTGATCCAGCAGTGAGTGCTGCTGTGTACAGTATGTGTTTAACTAGAGCTGAGGTTACTTCATCTTCAGTATTTTTATGTTGTCTGTTTTAAAGACAGTTTTACTACAGTTTTATTTATTAAATTTAATACTGTGTTATTTCATTGTGAAAGGTTTTGTTCTGCACTGAACACATTTAGAATGTGTGTATGTAGCATGCTTGACAAAGCAAAAACAGCTGCCAAAATCGTAAATAAAATCGCAATCGCAATATTTGTTCCAAAAATCGCAATATGATTATTTTGTCCATATTGCACAGCCCTTGTCACAAGTATAATATTGTAAGTAATGTTTATTCAGCAATAATTCTCCAGTAACGATAGCACAGCGATGCACAAACTAGGCCCAAAGTTGGCCCATGGTAAGCTTTGCTTTGGCCCACCATTCCATCTGATAAGAGAGGGAGAATGATGGGGAAGATTTATAGATTGTCAACTCAAATTTAAAATGTAACCTTTTGTTTGTTTTAAGCTTTGTTTGTTTGATAAAAGCGAACTAAAAATGCAATGCTTTAATTTAATTAAATCTATATACTGTCACCTGACAATGCAGAGACTTTGGTGAGCAAATCAAGTCAAAGGCAGATTCTGCTCGACTAGGGTCTTCAACATTGAACTCCGCTGTGTTATAAATTCGATTGTTTGGTTTTATTACAATAAGTTATCATTTACAAAGTTCTACTGCATAAGTTAATACAATTTAAAGTACACTGTAAAAAATCCAACTTACAAATTGTTAACTCAGTTCAAAATTGTAAGTTAGGTGGACATATTATTGAGCTCAGGGTTGAATTTACTCATAAAAATTATTCAACTGCATGTTTGGAACTGTTTGTTCAATGAAAGTAAAAAATTAAGTTGAGGAGACTTTAAATTTTGATTTCTCCATTTCTCCAAAAATATAAAAAGTTGAGTTAACTTCAGATTTTAAAGCAACCAGCTGCAAAGATATTTTGAGTTTATTAAGCTTCAGTGTTTGAAGTTGTGCCAAATTATTCTGTAAAGTATACTTGACTTAAACCAGTCTTTACGGTCAACGTAAAAAAAATAAATTTGCCACAACTTCAACACTGAAGCTTAATAAACTCAACATTTCTTTGCAGGCGGTTGCTTTAATATTTTAAGTTAACTCAACTTTTTATTTTTTACAGTGTAATGGTTTCTTTTTATTTTGAAATTTTATAAATTTAGGAAATTACCCTTGGCAACTTTAAAATCTAATATAGTTTGGTACATTTAACTTTGGTCCACGGCTCTCGATGATATTTGTTTTTTGGCCCTTCATACTTAAAAGTTTGGGCACCCCAGCGATAGCAGAACCGTTAACGTCAGAGCTTATCGATACTCTAGCAGCATCATATAATAATTCCTTACATTTATATAGCGCTTTTCTAGACACTCAAAACCCTTTACTCAATGTGGGGGATGGGGGGGATCTCCTCATCCACCACCAGTGTGCAGCATCCACCTGGATGACGCGACGGCAGCTATATTGTGCCAGACCGCACACAACACACCAGCTGATTGGTGAAGAGGAGACAGAGTGAAAAAGCCAAATTATGATATGGGGATGGTTAGGAGGCAGTGACGAACAGAGGCCAGAGGGCAGAACTGGCCAGGATGCCGGGGTTAAACTCCTACTCTTTTTTTAAATGTAGACGGCGCTCATTGAGCAGTATAGAGTCCCCTTCACTATACTGGGGCTTTAGGACCCACACAGACCGCAGGCTGAGCGCCTCCTGTTGGTCTTACTAACACCGCTTCCAGCAGCAACCTAGCTTTCCCATGTGGTCTCCCATCCAGATACTGACCAGGCGCAGCCCTGCTTAGCTTCAGTGGGCGACCATGTGAGAGTGGCAGAGAGCTAGCTGGTGGCTGTATATAGTGACATGGACACTATTCTAAATAAGAACGTCTCAAAATCCCTCTGGCCACTGTGCAGGACTTGTATCTGTCACATTATTCTATTTGAATACATTATTATATTTTAAATTACATTGTTATTTTAATTATATGAAAAACAGATTTAATTTTACATTTGTAAGACTTGAGTTCTCAAATCATTTGATGTCTTTGACAATTTAAACATGAGCTGGAGACAAATCGGTTCAAAGTAATGTTCTATATCAATGCAAGTGACTTTATCTATCATGTTTGATATCATTTGAAATGTCTCAGTGCGACTGGTACAATGGTCTCATTCCCTCAGAAATAGCCATAACCAAAGTAATAAATATATAACTTCAGGTATCTTTTGCACCACTGCTAAGGGTTGTGTGTGGGGGGTTTCTATTCACATGCCTTATAGGCAGAAACCCTTACTGAATGTAAATGCCTTTTGTTATTCAACACACACCCCTTCTATCTCAAGGTTTGAATATTTAAAGGGCCATGAAACACCAAAACACATTTTTTGAGCTGTTGACCCATGTGTCCCACGCTTCTATAAACACTATTAGGACACATAAAATTGACTAAAAAGTGAAAATTAGTTGTTTTTGCGTTATGTCGAGCAAAATCGTTCTTCCGGTTTGAAACAAATTTTTGAAGCTGCGTCACGCCAATGAGATCCATGCGTATATTCCAGCGTGGAGAGTGGACGTCTGTACCGGCCAGAACATTCTGACGTCTCTGAGTGTACGGCATTAATTCATGAGATAGACTTGGTTCAAACCAACCAGAGCGCTCTATTGTGTAAGTGGGCGCAGCTTCATTAATATTCATGATCGCTTCGAAGATTGTACCTGTTATGCTGCATTTACAGCAGACGCGGAAGACGCGTCAAGCGCGAGTGATTTACATGCTAAGTCAATCCAAAGGCGCGAATAGGCATCCTGCAGCGCGATACGTGCGAATGGCGCCGTACGTTTGACGCGCTTAACGCCGCAATTCGCGCGAATGGCTTCAGTTTGAAAATGAAATGAAAATGAGCTTCAGCGGACGTTCGCGCCACGTTAACCAATCAGGAGCTTGCTCTTGTGGAGGTGTGATTATGACGTAGCGCCTGTTGTTGGTGTCCTGAGGGAAAACTCGGCTCGGCTCTGTCAGAAGCACCGCTGAAAGCTTCCATCATCCAGGTTCAGTTTCTGGAGGAGTTTATGAACTCATAGAGCTGCTGCACCTCTGAAATAATCTAGTGGACTCAGATACAGCTCCAAACGAATCGACGCTGTTTTTCAGCCTTCATAAAGCACATAAAACAGTTATTCTCTCTATAAAACCCCTGTTAGCCATTTAGCAATAAAGCTACAGTCACCAAACCTTAGACAGAAGCCCTGCTCATCACGCGAATCCGAAAATAAACAGAAAGTGCCGTTAAAGTCAACAAATTAATAATTTGGCAAATAATTCGATTACTGATGTCCATGTAAACACAGTCTGTGTGAAAATGAGCGCGTGCACAAATGGAAACTCCCATTTTTATGCAAAACCTTCCCTCTTTCCCCTTCCCAGACACTCCTACCTAAACAGAGCTGGACACGCCCACTTTACTGAGCTTTTCCAGACTAGAGGTGTGAAAACACCACGCTGAGACTGGGGGGTTTCGTGGCCCTTTAAGGGAGAGTTTCAAGCTGTTCGGGGCGACTTCTGTAACCAGAGTAGCCCGTAGTGTGGAATTCTCCATAATATGTATGTTTTGAAGTCAGGTATGCATCTTTTGATTATGGATTTATCTTTGAGAATTTGATGTTTTGTATTGATCATTTACGGATTGAATGAATTGGCATAATACACATTTACCTGAGTAAGAAGGGGTCCACCTGATTAGAATAGTGGTTTATCGCCTCTGTGTAGTGACCAAGACTGACATGCTTGTGTTTAAGAGATTGTATACTCGGCCGGTACAAGACTCAGGATGTTATAGGAATCCGAATGAACGAGAATAATAAACAATAACGAATCAAAGAGAATATTCGATCATAGTCTAAAGTAATATTAAAAGGAAACAAAATAAGCTTATCAATGTTTTATAATTGGAGTCAGATAAAACGAGAATAAACGTATTAATATTCTAAACCACCTCATACTTAAATTGGAGTCAGATATGAGTTTGAAGTAAATTTGAAGTAAATTTGAAGTAAATCAAATCATCCACCAGTAGACAATGCCATTGGACTAACTGGCTGGACCTTACACATTATTCTATAACTTTTGTACACATTTATAGTTCTAAATCTATATTTAATAGTAAACACATGACGTACTCTTTGCGTTCCTCTTTCCCCTGCAGAGACGGTCGACTGTGTGCTTCCAGCAGATGGCACAGGAAGTAACTCTTCTCTAGATCCACTTCCTGCTGAAGCCGATGAAGGAAAGCGACCTGCTGTCCATCCGCCTGTTCTAGCAGTGTTTTCAGCAGCTCCTCCAGTTTACGATACGTCGCTCCGTTCCCTTTACAGCCGGGTCTGAGAGCCGCAGATCTGCAGACTCCAGCCAGCTCATCCGCCAGTTGGCGATGGACGTCTCTGGTCGGTCTGAGCGTGGACTGACTGCGCCAGCGCAGGAGACGACGCACCTCCGCGGCTCGCTCTCGTCCCAAAGTGTCTCTCTGTTGCAGGAGCTCCAGTGTTTTCTGCTGCTCCAGTCGGAAGGTGATTTCTCGGAGCGCTCGTTCTCGTTCCTCGCGTGCTTCCTCGCGCTGCCGCTGGAGCTCCAGAGAGAAGCGGCGGTGGGCCTGCTGGGTCCTGCTGCGCTCCACCTCCAGCTTCGCACGCAGACGCTCCACGTCCCGAAGCAGATCGGGACCAGAGCCGCGTTTCAGACCCTTCTTGGAGGAGAGAACCGGAGGGTTATTGACATCACAGTTTTTCCTCATGATGGACTTAACGGAGGACACACAGAGCTTAGGTCAGGCCTGACAGAGAGCATGCAGCCGGGGTGAAAATGATGACAATAGCATGCACACACAATCCAACATGCCAACTGAAAAGAGCAGAGATGACAGATGATCAGCATGCAGACAGAAAGATTCACAACTAATTAAATTATGACAGTTAAATTATTAAACAAAATTAGTAATTAACCTCTTACCCTCTGGTGCTATTTTGGAATTTACGCCTTGATTTTGTCTACCCAATTTTAAAAGCTTCCTAAATCCACATGCAGAGGAGTAAATGCAAAAATGTGGTATCATTTTAAAGAAAACCTTTTAAATTTTCATAAAACACTGTTGACAGTGATTAAAATAATTGTATATGTTGTCTGTGTTATCATAAACACTTAAAAAAAGAGGCGCTTTCTGTATTTTTTCTTTATAAACTCAAATTTAAAAGAGTATCTTTTAGGTTCTGTGTGGTCTAGGTTTCTGTAATTAATTTTGGGTGGTTCCTGCAGATGTCAGTAATCATAAGAAAAACGAAAAATGCCTCTATCATAATCTATGCAAAAGTTATTGTATTCCAACTGATGAGAGGTGCTATACCTTTTTTTATGTAATTTCTGCCTACCAAACTTTGAAAGTCTTCCATATCTAAATGCAGTGGTATAAATGACAAATTCCAGTTTTATTGGACAGAAAACCATTTGAATTTACAAAAGAAACTGCTGGAAGTAATAAATAATATTTGTTATGTTTTCTGTTTTATGATGAATTACTTCAACATTGGGCGTTTTTTTATTTTTTGTTCTAAAATGCTTTCTTGAAAATGTGTAGATAATCCCATAAGAGAATAAGACAACTCCAGACAGTTCTGCTTGAAACCAGCAGATGGTTGATGACGCCAACTATCTGCTCGTTGATGATAGTTGGTACCGGGTCCGCAGACTTTAAGAGGTTAAACAAAAAGAGTAAAGTACTGAATTCGGTACTGAATTTTAAAAACATCCATTTCCTAACATTAGCTAACATTAGTCCACTTGAAGAAGTGAATGAAACAACTGAAAGAATGTGTCCGAGTGAATGTGTCGTCTTCTCACTGGAAGAGAGCTGTCTATAAAGTAGTGAAACATAGACTATTGATGTCATATATACAAACTATGGTTGGCAGAAATATGAAGCTGGGTACCAATCGGTACTGAAATTTTAAAAACGTCCATTTCTCGCTAACATTTGAACGCTGTTAAGCACGTTCTTAAACACCACCGACTGGCCATTGAGTTCACATGCTTATAGTCTAGTACAGCATTCGCGTGGTCAGATACCCACGCAACTCTCAAAAATTTAACTACACGCTGCGAAGACACGTAGCACAATATCTGTGATTGGTCGGTTTGGTTGACATGCGTGGGCGGAGCGGAGAGCCGGTTTAAACGAGTGTTTACAAGTGTGAAGTCCCGTAGAGGAGCTGTATTGTGTTCACCTTATGATTAAAGTTGTTTCATGTCCACCGGTTGCCACTTCTGAATGAGCGAGTTTAGCTTCTTGTACATTATGGTCGCGTTCAGAAAAAACAAAACCCTTGTGAAGAAACTCGACACAGAGGAAAATAAAAACCTGCTGCCAGCTAGTGTTTCAGAAGTGTTATTGCAGGGCAACACAAACAGCATGCTGGAGTATATCAATACACGGCTACGCACAAGGCAAGCGCAGTGCGTCACAGCAATCACTCCATGCAGAAGAATAAATCAGCCTTTAAAGTCTGAGGCTGATTTATCTTCTGCTGCCACTTTGCAGCCACATCTGATCTCTAGTCAAGTAAGATGATGGAGCCATTCTTGAGCCTTCCTTTACACTACATTGACGATGATTGTAAGCTGCACCAGAGATGCCTTCACACGGTATATTTTACATTATATTCAAATTATTATTTACGATAAAATATTTGTTTACAGAAGATGCAGGAAATGCACTGTTTAAACTATTACTTACAGGATATACAAGAGTTATTTTATTCAGAAGAGATGCTGCTTATTTTATACTTTTGATATATGAAAAACACTGAAAATTGTTTATTTTGTTTCCAAAAGTGCATATTATTAATCTTCACTTATTTATAAGAACAAACTGACTGTTTGTTTTAGGCAATATGTGTTTTAATTTCAGTTGTTCAACATTGAAAGTTGTTCAATAAATAAATCACAGAGAGTAGATAGTGTGTGTTTCCTTCAGTTATTTTAAAATCAAGCAGTGCACCCTTCATTCAGAAATCTCGGACTTGTAATATGTGAGCATATTTACATTACAAAACCTGTTAGTGAACTATGAGGGCAAAAAAATTAAAGAAATAAAATAATCATTCATTAATAGAGTTAAAATGTTCAATTAATCTAGATTTCGATTTTAGGCCAAATCGCCCAGCCCTATGTAGTTGTTGTATTTGCATAGCAAATATAGATTTACAACAACATATTAAATCAAGTTCTGCAGTATAGTATGGTTCAAAATAGGCATGGGACGATAACCTTGTTCAAGGTATACCGCTGTTTGGAAAAGTCAAGGTTTTCATACCGTCAAAATTTTCTGTTATACCGTTCCTTAGGTATGTGAAAGAATTTTTTTATTTACATTTTCTTTTCTTTTCTTGTTTTGTTTGTTTTTTAGGTGTAAATTGTAAAGACATCTGTGTTTTTTAAATAAATGAAGACCGCAGATGGTTCGATCCCCGGTTGGGGCAGGTCCCGGTTGGGCCAGTTGGCATTTCTGTGTGGAGTTTGCATGTTCTCCCCGTGGTTGCGTGGGTTTCCTCCGGGTGCTCCGGTTTCCCCCACAGTCCAAAGACATGCGGTACAGGTGAATTGGGTAAGCTAAATTGTCCATAGTGTATGTGTGTGGATGAGAATGTATGGATGTGTTTCCCAGAGATGGGTTGCGGCTGGAAGGGCATCCGCTGCGTAAAACAAATGCCGGATAAGTTGGCGGTTCATTCCGCTGTGGCGACCCCGGATTAATAAAGGGACTAAGCCGAAAAGAAAATGAATGAATGAAGACCGCAGATGTCAATGATTCACTTGAATTATTTAGCCTGACATGTTTACGGCCCTAAAATATTTTAAATGTTTCTCAAAATAAAATATATATATTGTGTTCAAAGGGGAAAAAGGTTTTGAATGAATGAATTTTAAAATCCTAATATTTCTAAATGGATTGTTAAAAAAGTATTCAATAATTATCAATACGGAATGATATGAAACGCCCAGCTCTAGTTCAAAAACACTAAAATATTTTCTATAAATTTCAATAGTATTTTAGATGTATCAAAAAAGGATGATACACGATGATATCATGAGGTAAAGTTGGTTTTATACTAGCACGTTCATTCATTTTAACGGTCCCAATATTGTTTAATACTTTTCTGAAACAATGTTATTAAGGAGATGTCCGAATTTAAAACCAACTTTACCTCAATCATCTAATCTAAGTTACTGTATGTAATGTTACCACAGAAAGCATTAAACACCTCTAGAAATCTGCAGTGAAAACACGTTACATGCAGAAGGTCTGATTTCACCACACAAACACAATGACACACTGAAACTCAATGACATAAACATGATGGCAACCAAATCACAAATACAAGCGATGATAAGCGATAATGGTTTTATATTAGCTAAGACGGTCCCAATATTGTTTACCACGCTGATTTTAATATTGGGTCTGAAATCGCATCCAAAAACAACATTAGCACCATTTAATTAAGAACAGTGTTGTACTTTGAT
>CAIGQQ010007036.1:1574215-1584416 GCA_903798035.1 Danio albolineatus | reverse complement strand
GGTTTTATACTAGCACGTTCATTAATTTTAACAATCTCAAAATTGTTCACAACGCTAAGTTGAACATTCGGCCTGAAACTGCATTTAAGTATGACTTCAAAACAACATTAGCTGTGTAATTGACTGTGAACATTTGTACTTTGTAGGGCTGTAACGATACGCGATATGAAACCGAAATCGCGACACTAAGATCCACGATCCTGTGTCGCGATTTGATAAGGAAGAATCGCGACACACCCGTGACTAACTTTTCAATCATGTAACGCCTTCCTGCAAAAGTTGAGCTAGTTGAAGAAGAACGTGAGGAAACATGGCAAGATTGCGGACCCTCCCTCTTCATATAAGTCAGCAGTATGGCAACATTTTAGCTACCCAGTGGAGATAAAGGATAGCAATTGCATGATCGACAAGACCCACACAATATGCCGTAAGTGCTAGTGACAGCATATAATACAGCATATTTTTTTTCCGCATATAAGATGCTTTGCTCACACTGTTAATCTGGCTGCACAGAGAGGGATGGGCGTTCACCAGATGTCCCGACTTTAATATGGGCTTCTCTGAAACTATGAATATTTAACTTTAATTTTATATAGGCTATTTTATTTACCAAACCAACACAATCTCACGGCAACTTGTGTTTTGGCGCTGAAGCATTTAGCGCGCTTGTTTTGAAGCGCATCACCGCAAAGGTTATTCACTATTCTTTTTTTATCTAGTAAATAACTGACCAACCAAAACTACATCAATATTAATATACAAATTATACCTAACGAAATTCGTTTCGAAAAGATATTTTGTCCAAGAAAAATGTATGAATTATATTTTTGTTTGTGCCTGTCCAACTGTGCGGTGAAAATGTGTTCCGCTCCGGGGAAAATAAGAATTTAATAGTTCACAGCAGAAAGGGCACGGTCCGTGCGGGCTTTCTCCATCTTCTCAATTGTGTTGGGCACAGCTAGGTTCAGTTTGGAGGCATTTTGACGCCAGTGTCCATTCCGTGTCAATGAAATGGAAAGTTAGCGACATGTAAAGTGCCATTTTTGTACTCGACCACATCTGTTGTAAGTGAAAAATACTCGACTGTGGTGGAATTGGGCTGTTGCAGCTCACCACGGATACGTTTGTAGGCTCGTAGAATAGCCGTTTTGGAGAAATATGTACGTCCGGACAATTAATTATAGCTTTCGGGTGTGATTACGAGGTCTCCGAAAGAAAAAAAAAAGTATTGAAAGACACTATTTTTTTTCGCAGAGATTCTTGGTTACTGCATCAGTGCATTTGTTATACCTTACATATACCTCCTATATTTTGTGCATCGCTTAAATGCATCACTAATTGATGGCTGCACCTGTTCGTCTGACTTCTGCGCTCGATTTTTTCATACTGCATTGGCCATTTTGGCAGCCTCATTCTTGTGCGCTTTGTATAAATTAGTTGTGTTTCCTCCATATGCTGCCACATTTGTCAGGTAAAGTTTACATCTCTTAAATGTAAGAGAACTTGATTGAAAAAGAATTTTCAACATGCTCGAATCATCTCAACAATGGAGTTTAGTTCTGTTTGTTTTTCAACAGTATTTTGTTACAAAAAAAACAGAAGTGTTATAGCTTTGTCTATTTATTTATTTTATATTTGGCTATTTATATATAGTTAATAATTTGCATGGTTAATCTTGTTCTTTGGTGTTCAGTTTATAAAGATTTGTCAAATGTTATTTGATAAAAAATATTGTTAAAAAAAAAAATCCCACCCCTCACGAAAAAAATCGTGATACGAATCGAATCGTGGGTCAAAAATCGTGATACGAACCGAATCGTGGATTTGGTGTATCGTTACAGCCCTAGTACTTTGATAGTTATTGACTGCTAATATGTTTTTCCCCATTTAAAATTTGCTAATAATACTTTTCTGAAACAATATTAAGGCGAATCTCCTTATATAAACCCAACTTTACCTCAATCTAATCTAAAATTTAAAAAAAAAAAACACACACATTACATGAAAAAGGTCTGATTTCACCACACAAACACAACGACACACTGAAACTCAATGACAAACACGATGGCAATGATTCAAAAACACACAAAAAAGGATGATTTCGTGAGGTAAAGTTCATTCATTTCAACGGTCCCTATATTGTTTACAACGCTAACTTCTACATTTGGTCTGAAATCGCATTTAAGCATGACTTCAAGACAACATTAGCACTGTGTAATTGACTGTGAACAGTGTTGTACATTGATAATCATTGACTACTAATGATTTAACAAAAAACAAATTTACCTCAATCATCTAGTTTAAGTTACTGTAATTAACGATATCACAGAAAGCATTATAAACCACGTTACATGCAAAAGGTCTGATTTCACCACACAAACACAACGACACACTGAAACTCAATAACACAAACATGATGGCAATTATACCAAATCACAAATAAAAGCGATGATAAGCGATAATGGTTTTATATTAGCTACAACGGTCCCAATATTGTTTACCACGCTAATTTTAATATTGGGTCTGAAATCGCATCCAAGTATGACTTCAAAACAACATTAGCACCATTTAATTAAGAACAGTGTTGTACTCTGATAATCATCGACTGCTAATATGATCCCCCTATTTACAATTAGCAAATAATACTTTTCTGAAGTGATATAATTAAGGAAAATGTCCGAATATAAAACCAACTTTGACTCAATCATCTAAACCAAGTTACTATATGTAACGTTATCACAGAAAGCATCGAAAACCTCTCGAAATTAGCAAAGAAAGCACGTTAAGTTACATGCAGAAGGTCTGATTTCACGACACAAACACAACGACACGCTGAAACTCAGTGACAGAAACACGATGGCAATGATATAACGCCACACGAAAGGCGATGATACACGATGGTAATGCATCACTTGTGGCAGTGCTGGTCGTGTAGCAGTGAAGTCTGGAGACCTGTTTCTTTAATAATCGCCAGATAATAAACACACTGACCTTCCTCCGCTTCACAACTCCAGCATGCGCTTCATATGTTTCTTTATGGCTGTGAAACAGGCGGAAACTCGCGGTAATCCTCCGCAAACCTCGTCAGCGCGGTGTTTGTGTTGCTTTAAACGCGTCTTAAAGCACCAGTTGCTTCAGAGCTCGACGCTCAATGTCCGGCTGCTGATCTGGACATCAGCGCTGGAGTGGGCGAACAGCGACCCCTTCTGGACACCAAGGGGCACTGCATCACACATTAAACACTATTTCATATGCAACATTACAGAGATTCTGTAGTATTTCCACTGTAGTATTTCCAACAGCTCCCACATGGCTACTAGGTGACCTGGAAATTGATTTTGAAATAATGAAAGAAAGACAAGAAAGTGAGATTGACAGTAAACGAGTGGAAAATTATATAAGGGAGAAATTCAGGGAAACAACTTAAATATACACAGACGCATCAAGAATTGGACAAACGGTAGGAGTGGCATTCAGTAAACCAAAGTTAAAAATTGCAGTAAAGAAAAGAATAAGTAATAATTTAGCAGTATATACAGCAGAACTGGTGGCGATATGGTTAGCACTAAAGTGGGTGGAAGATAATAAACCAATTAAAGCAGTCATTGCATCTGATTCAAGCTCAGCACTTGTTAGTATAAAAAATTTAGTATCAGAATCACGGCAAGACATAAGACATAATGTGTGAAATAGTACAGTTAGGAAACAATCTCATAAAGTCAGGACTCATCATTTCATTTTTGTGGGTACTAGCACACATAGGGGTCAGTGGGAATGAAATGGCAGATAAGTTGGCAAAACAAGCGACAGAGCAAACCACGATAGACGTGGACATTAAATACAGCAAGTCTGAAATCAAAAGCATGGTTAAAGCTAAAGTAATGGGAAAATGGCAACACTTATGGAATAATGGGACCACAGGGCGTCAATATTACAACATACAGAACAAAGTTGGAAGAGGAAGGGAAACTAGTAAAAGCAAACAAGAAGAAGATATTTTGACAAGAATGAGGTTTAATCATACAGCACTCAATAGTACATTACATAGGATCAATAAACATGAAGATGAAATGTGTAAATGTAATAACAACCAGGAAACAGTAGAACATGTACTGATGCACTGCCAAATATATCACACCGAAAGAAGTAGACTATTCACACAGTTACACGAAAAACAAGTTGAACCAAACAATAAGAACATATTAAAGTTGAGCACAGGTGACGTTTGTTGTAGATATTTATTTAACTTCTTGAAAGAAACAGGGTTGAACCACAGAATTTAGTAGAATGGTTATTAATCACAAATTAGGTGTAATGGGGGAGGTATGGTGGTATTTTTTGTTATTTTTTATATATTTATTAAAGTTTTTTCACTATAAGAATTATGGGTTAGTTAACTCCTGATCCACACTCCAATCCAGATGGTGGTGGTAATGCTCCAAAAAGCTGGTTACCGCCATAAAACTACAAGAAGAAGAAGAAGAAGAAGAACTGCTTTGGCTCAATTTTTGATTGATTTTTTTATTTTTCAAAACAATAAGCTTAGATATCTGAACAATTAGCTTATTGTTTACATCAGATTATCATTTTTTAATGATCTGGAACGTGTGCAAACAGTAAATACAATTGTTTGTTTGATTGTTCGGACAAAAACGCATTTGCTTATGGCTTGTTGATAAAAACTGAGTGAATTCTCTTCATAACTTCTTAATAGTTGTTCATCATGTAAGCCATTACTCTCAAAACTATTTATTCAATTATCAAACATTAGTATACAGGCATGTTTACACCATAAATATCTGATATTGACATCTGCTAAATTGGTAAAAGACCTCTAATTGCAATACAAATTGGATTGTGTATTTAACTAATCAAGTTTGGGAGCATGTATATGTAGGTTGTCCACAAATATTAGAGTTTTTAATCTCTAATTTCAATAGTTTACTGCCATGGTGAAAAAATAACTGATCAATTTGAGGAGTTTATCTCACATGACGACAAATAAAGTTTATGTTTTGGTGACCTTGGCCACATTATTGACACAATAACTAGGTTTTGAAGCATGATTGAAATGTTTTGGATGAGTATCTACATGTTGCAGAATGTATCCTCCTTACAATCAACACCTTAACAATTTTCTGATTTTGATTGTTATTTAATAATGTGCACGTTTTGTAAAGCTGCTTTGGGCTGATAGGGTTGGGGTCATTGAATTTTATTGAATGCAACAGAAAGTAAGGAAATTGAAAGGAATATAATAGAAATGAATATAATGGAAATTAATGAAATTGAATTAAATTGAATGAAACAAAAAGATATTAAACAGAATGAAGGGAAAGGACTTGAGTTGAGTTAGGTTGAATTAAATGCAATGGAATGAAACAAAATGGAATGGGATGGAACAGAAAGAAATGAAATGGAACGAAAGGAAAGGAATCTTATTTTAGTTGAGTTGAATTAAATGGAACTGAATGGAATGGAATGGAACAAATAAATGAAATGGAATGGAAGGAAAGGAGTGTTATTTAGTTGAGTTAAATTAAATGGAACGGAATGTAATGGAACAAAAAAATTAAATGGAATGGAAGGAATAAGGTGGAGTTGAGTTGAATTAAATGGAATGGAGTTGAGTTAAATGGAATGGAATGAAAGAGAATGGAATGGAACAAAGAAATGAAATGGAATAAAAGGAAAGGAATGGGATGGAATGGAAAGGAAAAGTATGCGATGGAGTTAGGTTTAATTAAACGGAATGGAACAAAACAATATGAAACTAAATGGAATGGAACAGAAATTAATCGAACGGAACTGAATTAAATTGTATGGAAATTAATGGAATTTAATTAAACTGAATGGAACGAAACTGAAAGAAATAGAATGAAAGGAAAGGAAATGAGTTGAGTTGAATTTAATGGAATGGAGTTGAGTTAAATGGAATGGAATAAAAACAGAATAGAATGGAACAAATAAATGAAATGGAACGGAAAGAAAGGAATAAGGTGGAGTCGAGTTGCATTAAAAGGAATGGAGTTGAGTTAAATGGAATGAAATGAAACAGAATGAAATGGAACAAAGAAATGAAATGGAATAAAAGGAATGGAATGGGATGGAATGGAAAAGTATGCGATGGAGTTACGTTTAATTAACGGAATGGAACAAAACAGTATAACACTAAATGGAATGGAATGAAACACAAATGAATCGAACGGAACTGAATTAAATTGTATGGAAAAGAATGGAATTTAATTAAACTGAATGGAACTAAACTAAAAGAAATAGAATGAAAGGAAATGAGTTGAGTTGAATTAAATGGAATGGAGTCGAGTTAAATGGAATGCAACAGAATGCAATGGAACAAAGAATTGAAATGGAATAAAAGGATAGAAATGGCATGGAATGAAAAGGAAAAGTATGCGATGGAGTTTCGTTTCATTAAACGGAATGGAAAAAAACAGTATGAAACTAAATGGAATGGAATAAAACAGTATGAAATTAAATGGAATGGAATGAAACTGAAACAAATCGAACGGAACTGAATTCAATTGTATGGAAATTAATGGAATTAAATTAAAATGAATGGAACGAAACTGAAAGAAATAGAATGAATGGAAAGGAAATGAGTTGAGTTGAATTAAATGGAATGGAATGACTTAAATGCAAGGGAATAGAATTGAACGAAACTAAACGAAACAGAATGGAATGGAACCGAAAGAAATGAAATGGAATGAAAGGAAAGGAATGGGGTGAAATTGAATTCATTGGAATGGAATAAAATAAAATAAAGAAAATAAACCAAATGAAAGGAAATAGAGTTGAGTTGTGTGATGCGCTGTGTTGTGTTATGTTGAAATAAATAGAAAGGAAAGGAAAGGAATGAAATGATATACAGTATAAAATGAAAGGAAAAGAATTTAATTAAATAGAATTAAATGGAATGAAACAGAATGGAATTTAATTAAATTAATTGGAATTGAATTAAATGAAATAGAAATTACTGAAATGGAATGTAAAACAATGGAATGAATTTGACCTTAAATGGAATGAAACAGATAAACTAAATGGAAAGGAAAGAAATGGAATGAAATTAAAATGAATTACATGGAATGGAATGACAAAGAAAGCAATGGAAAGTAATTGAACGGAATGAAACCGAAAGAAATGAAACTGAACAGAATTAAATAATCTTGCTGAGTGCATCTGATCATTAAGCGGGGTGACTGAAATGACAGTGGGTCAAAAGCTTTTTTGGGTAAAGCGCTTCACAAACACAGGCGCTCTATAGTGATTGTGGAAAGTGTCCAAACCTCAGCCGATCAAAGCCATTGAGCTGACTTTGTGTCAGCAGCTGGACACTATTGATCCAGCAGCACCAGCCTCTGCTGCAGTCTGAGCTCCAAAACATTCAACCTGCTGAGAAACATCCAAAATACCACAACTAGACATGGGCCGGTAAAAGATTCTGACGGTATGATAACCTCGGATAAAAAATTTCACGTTTTTTCGGTGTTGTGTTTACTGCTCTAAAATATACATATTATAACAACATTTTTTTCCCTTTTAAACACAAAACATTTTGTTTTGAGAAACATTTATAACATTTCAGAACAGTAAACATGTTAGGCTAAATAATTCAAATGAATCATTGACTTCTGCTGTCTTCAATAGTTTCAAAACACATATTTGTTTATAATTTTAAGCAGCATTTATGGATATCTTTTCTGCTGTAAATACTGTTGTCCTTAAAAAAACATCAATTAAAAATCTTACATACCTATAGGAACGGTATCACAGAAAAATTTGACGGTTTCAAAACCCTGACTTTTCCGAACCGCGGTATACCTTGAAAACGGTTATCGTCCCATGCCTAACCACAACAATATCAGATATACAGTAGAAGTCTAGATTATTCACACTCCTGTGATTTTATTTTTCCTTCTTCAATTATTTCCCAAATGATGTCGAACAGATTCAGGAATTTCTCACAGTATGTCTGATATTTTATCTTCTGGAGAAAGTCTGATTTGTTTGATTTCAGCCACAATAAAAGCAGTTTTTAATTTTTAAAACAATTTTAAGGTCAATATTACAGTTTCTCAATTGCTTTGGCACATTTTTCGAAACAGACTTAACATTCTTTAAACTGTGAGCGCAAAACTTAAATTTGTTTGCGGAACATCAGAACTTTGTTGCATGTTTGCAAAATGTCACCAAAACTTTTCATTCATGCTTCAAAACCTACTGTAGTTTTCGATTCAGTAATTTGGCCACCAAAACAAAGTATATTTGTCATTGTGTGAGCCACACTGCTCAAAATGATTACTTCACCATGACACAAACCATCTGATATTTGTTGAGAAGAGTATATACTATATATATATATATATATATATATATATAAAGTTGAAGTCAGAATTACTAGCCCCCCTGTTTATTTTTTTCCCCAATTTCTGTTTAACAGAGAGCAGATTTCTTAAACACATTTCTAATCATAATAGTTTTAATAACTCATCTCTAATCACTGATTTCATTTATTTTTGTCATAATGACAGTAAATAATACTAGACTAGATATTTTAAGACACTTCTATACAGCTTAAAGTGACATTTAAAGGCTTCACTAGGGTAATTAGGTTAACTAGGCAGGTTAGGGTGATTAGGCAAGTTAAATTAAACAGTGGTTTGTTCTGTAGACTATTGAAAAAATATAGCTTAAAGGAGCTAATAATATTGACCTTAAAATTACCTTTAATAAATAAAGAACTGCTTTTATTCTAGCCAAAATAAAACAGATAAGACTTTCTCCAGAACAAAAATATTATCAGACATACTGTGAAAAATTCCTGAATCTGTTCAACATCATTTGGGAAATATTAAAAAAGAAAAGAAAAAAAATCAAAGGGTTTATAATTATCACTTCAACTATACTACTGAGTATAATTTTAGATAAATGAGAATAATTTTGTAAAATGTCAACTGTTTTTCAAAAACATTTTTGTTAAATAAAAAGTGCATGTAAACAGCTATATCGAGCTTGTTTTGACACATTTTTTTTTTTAATTTGTGGCAAGGAAATAGTTAGTTTGGTGTGGTCAGAGAAAAAAAATGGCAAATCCTTAGTGTTGAGCCCTAAAAAATAATGTGACATACATTTTTTTTTAAAGTTAAAAAAACGTTTTAAAAAAGTTGAACTTGTTCAATATTAAATATGCAATTTGTCTATATTACCATATATCAGATTTCTATATAAGTAGTTACTGCTAGTTCCGATTGTATTTGAAAACTGTAAGTTTTTTACAGTGTATGTTAGATTCATGTATTGTTAAATATGTGATTTGCATACATACATACATTTTTATTTCTGTGAAATCCAAACATGAACTTAAATTTGCATATGTACATTGTAAAATAAAATTTATAAAAATACAGAAAAAAAACTTTAAAGTTTTGTAGAATCAAATGAATTTTCTTGTTTATTACATTAGTCAAACTGACTAAAAAAACTTTTTTGAATGATTTTTACCGTGTACATACATTTGTTTATATGATGTCCAATCATGAAGTTGAATATTAAATATGTGATTTGGATATACACTCACTGGCCACTTTATTAGGTATACCTTACTGGTACCGTGTTGGACCCTCCTTTTAACTGTCCTAATCCTTCGTGGCGTAGATTCAACAAGGTACTGGAAATATTCCTCATTTGCTCCATATTGACATGATAGCATCACACAGTTGCTGCAGATTTGTTGGCTGCACATCCATGATGCGAATCTTCTGTTCCACCACATCCCAAAGGTGCTCTATTGGATTAAAGGGACTGTGAAGGCCATTTGAGTACAGTGAACTCATTGTCATGTTCAAGAAACCAGTCTGAGATGATTCATGCTTTATGACATGGAGCGTTATCCTGCTGGAAGTAGCCATTAGGAGATGGGGACACTGTGGTCATAAAGGGATGGACATGGTCAGCAACAATACTCAGGTAGGCTGTGGTGTTGACACGATGCTCAGTTGGTACTAATGGGGCTAATGTGTGCCAGGAAAATATCCTCCACACCATTAACTCACCAGCCTGAACCACTGATACAAGGCAGGATGATCCATGCTTTCATGTTGTTGACGCCAAATTCTGACCCGAGCATCCGAATGTGTCAGCAGAAATGGAGACTCATCAGACCAGGCGACGTTTCTCCAATCTT
>CAIGQQ010007036.1:1559477-1570657 GCA_903798035.1 Danio albolineatus | reverse complement strand
TATAGTATAGTATAGTATAGTATAGTATAGTATAGTATAGTATAGTAAAGCATACTATAGTATTTCTCCAAAGGTCCTTTTTCAAGCAAATTGAATATTTAGACTAGTTGTTTACCTATTGCTAGGGCCAGACAGAATCTGCAGACATTATTTGCTGTTTCTGCAGATTTCTGTGGAATTATTTTGGGAGTGTCATAACTAAAAACTTAATATATGAAATAAAAAAATAATACATTTTTAACTGTTATTTAATGTTTGCAATGCAAATCCATCTAGATCCACTTATTTGGTGAACAAAGTCTCTCATATAATATTTCTACTAAAAGACAGAACATACTGTATTACTTTACAAACTTTATCCCTTTAACTTCCGCACCAAGAAAAAAATGTTTGGGCTGCATTTCTTAACTACTAATGTAGCTAGTTAACACACTCAATGCATTTTGTTTCAACACATCCCATAATATCTATAATATCAGCCTCTACCAGATGGTTGATATGTCGGTTTATGGTAAAAGTACCAGAATTAATAAATACACTATGAAAAATCTGAAAATATGAAGTGTAAGAACATTTTATTTAGAAAGAAATATTCAAAATAAAACATTTTTGAATCCTAAATCCTCTTTATTTTTTGAAGTATGATATAAAATATTTCACATTCTCATTTAACATGCTTTTTTGTTTGTTTTTTACAATAAAACCAAAATGAAGTGTAGTAGTGCAACAGGAGTATGTTTGTTTGATTTTCTTTGTAAACCAACAATGCTGTGTGTGTGAACTATTATTTAGAACAGCCATGCTGTAAACTACTTTACCAGTCATTATTTAAGACAGTAAAAACATGGTCAACCGTTTGGTAGAGCGGCAGTCTCTTGCTTATTGTAAAGAAATCATGTCAACATTTTCATATTAGTCAATAATATTACTGAAATTGATTTAAAAACTGAATAAATATAAATTTCCACACATTTCCACAAGTAAATGACTCAACGAAGGGCTAAAAATCGAAGGAAATCTGCCACAGATTCCGTGTGGGCCTACTGATTGTATTGTCACTTGGCTATCAGGAGGAAATAATCAGAAATAAATATCACGATAAATGAGTTAAATGTAAACTTCGGACTGGCTAAAGGCTGTGTGCGGATCTGAGCGAGATGATGGGTTTATCTGGGTTATTTGTGCGAGCGCTGGATCTGTCAGTGTGTGCAGCAGAGGGAGGGCAAACACAAAAGCCAACATTATTCCCTCATGGATCCACGCTGCATCCAGCCATGAATGGAGTATTCAAAAACACAATATCGGGGACTAGATTCATTTTCAGGCCCTCAAAACTGCAGCATCTAGTCTCTTGGGAAAAATCTCAGCAGCTAATTGGCTAAACAGAGTTTGAGCTGTAAACGAATGAGCAGCGGGGGCGATTTTTGGTCGCGTGGAGCTTTTGTTGGATTACATGCTCTGCTTATGAAACAAAAAACATATTATTTTTAACAATCCAATTAGTTAACATTTTATTTATCAATATTATTTACTGGACGTGAGATAACGTGAAATGATGAGATACTTTAATAGTTCTAAATATGTTTTAATACTTACTTAATTACAGTTTTACCATCATTATATTTATATTTTATTCTATTTATTTTAGATACAAAATGCTAATGTCTATATAATTTTATTCATTCCTATTTCTGTTTTAGTCATTGATTAACATTAGCCAACTATTTCCTAAGTCTGAAGCATTTATTAATCCTATTCAATGTTATTTTTAACAATAAAAACTAAACATTTTATTTATCAATATTATTTACTGGACGTGAGATAACATAAAATGATGAGATATTTTAATAGTTCTGAATACCTTTTAATATAAATTTTTACCATCATTATATTTATATTTCATTTTATTTATTTTAGATACAAAATGCTAATGTCTAGTTTTATTCATTCCTATTTCTGTTTTTGTTCATCATTGATAATACTTTCAAACAAAGTTAACATTAACTTGAAATGATGAGATACTGTCTAAATTCTAAATATTTTACATTTTTATTCCTCATTGTTAATGTTAATCAATTACCTAATGCTACACTGTAAAAAACACAACAGTCAGCTTTATCAAATGAAATGAGTGTGGTTAACTCAAAATTGACTGAAAGTTAGTTCTACTCATTTGAAAAGAGTGTTTAACTCAGTGTTGAAGGTAATGAGTTAAACACCTCATTACTTCAACTTAAACGGAGTAAGTTCACAGTACTCATATAGATTAGTTTGACTCAAATGGTTTGTAGCAATCAGTTTCCTCAAACGGTTTGAGTTGCGTCAACTTATTGGGTTAATTAAATACTAATTTGAATACTAATTTAAATAAATTAAATACGTATTAACTTATTAGGTTAATTAAATACCTTATTACTTTAACTCAAATGGAGTAAGTTCACAGTACTCATATAGGTTAGTTATTTTAACTTAAATGGTTTGTAGCAATCGGTTTCCTCAAACGGTTTGAGTTGCATCAACTTATTGGGTTAATTAAATACTAATTGAAATGCTAATTTAAATAAATTAAATACTTATTAACTTATTAGGTTAATTAAATACCTCATTACTTCAACTTAAATGGATTAAGTTCACAGTACTCATATAGATTAATTTTTGAACTCAAATGGTTTGTAGGAATCGGTTTCCTCAAGCGGTTTGAGTTGCCTTAACTTATTGGGTTTTACAGTACTCAGTTGGTTTAAGTTCTCTTCATTTATTGGGTTTTACTGTGCTCAAATTGCTTCATTTACTCAAATGGATTAAGTTCACAGTACTCATTATAGGATTAATTCTTGAACTTAAATGGTTTCTTGCGATATATCCTCAAATTGTTTGAGTTACCTTCACTTATTGGGTTTTACAGTGTAACTAATAATTAATCACTGTAAAGTTGTACTAGTTATTTTAGTTCCAGCTTATGAAAACTGAAATCTTACCTTAGCTAAAAAAATAGCTGCACTGTAAAACCCAACAGTCAACTTTATCAAATGAAATGAGTGTGGTTAACTCAAAATTGACTGAAAGTTCATTCTACTCATTAGAAAAGAGTTTTGAACTCATTAATGTAATGAGTTATTTAAATACCCCATTACTTCAACTCAAATGGAGTAAGTTCACAGTACTCATATAGATTAGTTTCTGAACTTAAATGGTTTGCAGCAATCGGTTTCCTCAAACGGTTTGAGTTGCCTTAACTTATTGGGTTTTACAGTACTCAGTTGGTTTGAGTTCTCTTCATTTATTGGGTTTTACTGTGCTCAAATTGCTTTATTTACTCAAATGGATTAAGTTCACAGCACTCATTAGGATTAGTTTCTAAACTTAAATGGTTTGTTGTTTCTTCAAATACTTTGAGTTACCTTAACTTATTGGGTTTTACAGTGTACCAGTCATTAAATTATATTATATATTTAGAAATGAGAAAATGTACTCAAGAAATTTGTGTATTTGTAATTTGTTTACACCACTGGAAATAAGTGTGTAAAATAACAGAAAATGGACTGTCAGTTTATTACAAGGTGTTTGTAGTGTAATATACAACACCAACACGGACAATACAGCACTGCAAACTATTAAAACTTTCAATAAAAGCCACTTTATCAAACTTTTCAAGCTTAACCGTGGCTGGAAGAAAGATCAAGCTCCCATAATCTCAGAAGCAGAAATAATAAATAAAAACATGAATCTAAATACAGAACACTGCTCATTTCCGCATATTTTGTATAGTGTGTAGCTGGTGTTGATCTGAAGGTTAGTGTAGTTCTCACAGTTATCATAACTGTGGTTTAAGCAGGACTAGCGGTGGTTTCCCCCTCAGGGCCTCAGCGGTGTCATCGGCTCCTGACGTTCAGGACGCTCGCAGTGACAGATTCGCAGGAAGCAGCGTTTAGACCACAGACAGCAGAAATGTCTTTTTGTGCGCCCAGGCCCGGAATGTTCACTATCTGCCCCTCAGTATATCATATTCACCCCCAGATCCCAGATCCTGCGCCCAATCCCACCATTTACACGCATTCCTGCGGAAGGTCAGCGGGAAAAACAGAGAGCGAAGCAAACGCTGGTGTAAACCTGAGGGCAATAAACAAGACAATAAACGAGACTGATTTATAAAAGACTAACATGGCTTCCGGACTAACAACAGCGTAAAATTGGCAAGGTAAAGTTCCTGATGAGCTGAAACAAACAAGAGTTATTCCTCTTTTTAAGAAAGGTAGTAGGTTTGAGGTTAATAATTATAGGCCGGTATCAATTCTGAGTTCGTTATCAAAAGTGATGGAAAAAATTATTTATGAGCAGATTGAAGAATATCTTTTAAAATATGATATATTGTATGAGTTTCAATCGGGTTTTAGGAAAAATCATTCTACTGATTCAACAATTTTATATTTAGCAGATTACATAACGAGAGAAATGGATAAAGGGAAGTGGGATGGTTTTATTAGACTTGCAAAAAGCTTTCGAGACAGTCGATCACAGGATATTGCTTTTAAAAGTAAAAGCAATGGGTTTTGGTAATATGGCCTGTAAATGGATAAAGTCTTATCTTGAAAACAGATCTCAAATAGTAGATTTAAATGGGGTGTTTTCAGATTATTCGACTGTCTCTTATGGGGTTCCACAAGACAGTGTTTTAGGTCCTCTGCTTTTTTTAATATACAGTATATCAATGATTTGAAAATTGCTTGTTCTGAAAAGCTTTTATTATATGCAGATGATGCAGCAATAATTGTGTCTCATGAAAGGAAGGAATTTATTGAAAATGAAATAAGTAAATTGAGGAAGTCTCGAAATGGTTTTGTTTTAATAAATTGCCCTTACATTTGGGTAAAACGGAATTTATTTTATTCGGTTCAGCTGCGAAACTGAGAAAATGTTTCAGGTAAAAGTAGGACATCAAATGATTACTCCAAAACATGACGTTAAATATTTAGGGTGCATTTTAGATTTTTTTTTTTGACAGGTGAGAAGACGGCAGTTACAGTCCATTCAAAAGTTTGGTCTAAAATTAAGTTTTTAGCTAGACAGGCAGAGCTCTTAGATACCCAAACTTTAAACATATTAGCTAGTGCATTATGCAGCCATGTTTTGACCATGCTGCTGCTTTTTGGTACAGCGGTAGTTCTAAAAAATGAAAAATTAATTGCAGACGGCCCAAAATAAGCTGTGTAGAGTTGTTATGAAAGTTCCTCCACTGACACATTTAAATAATGAACATTATGGTAAAAGTATTTTTTTTTAAAGTTGAAAAAAGGGTCACTTTTTGGAAATTAGTGATGGTGTTTAAGATTTTAAAGAAAATGGTACCTAAATATTCATTCATTCATTTTCTTGTCGGCTTAGTCCCTTTATTAATCCGGGGTCGCCACAGCGGAATGAACCGCCAACTTATCCAGCATTTGTTTTTATGCAGCGGATGCCCTTCCAGCCGCAACCCATCTCTGGGAAACACATCCATACATTCTCATTCACACTCATACACTACGGACAATTTAGCTTACCCAATTCACCTGTACCGCATATCTTTGGACTTGTGGGGGAAACCGGAGCACCCGGAGGAAACCCACGCAACCACGGGGAGAACATGCAAACTCCACATAGAAATGCCAACTGGCCCAGCCGGGGATCGAACCAGTGACCTTCTTGCTGTGAGGCGAACGTGCTACCCACTAGGCCACCGTGGTGCCCGTACCTAAATATTTCCTTGATTATTATGTTTTAGTTAGTGAGGTGCACTCTCATTCTACAAGAGCGAGCAGCAGGGGTATTTATCCCTGTAGATTTAAGAGTGAATCAGGTAGAAATTCTTTGTGTAGCAGCTCTGTTGCTTGGAATGCTTTGCCTGGAAGTTTTAAAGAGATTCAAGTCGAGAGCGTTTTTAGAAGGGAAATTAGGAAATGGTGTTTTACAAGTAAAGTTGAGGAGTTTTGTTGTGTAGAGTTGTTTGAGCTGGTGATGTTTGCACTCCATTTATGATTTGCTCGTCCATTTTTTAAGAATATCGAGGACCACAATGGAAATAAGCCTGAGGCTTTTTTGTGTATTTTATCCTCGACAGTTTTTAAAATATGCATGAATCAGTCTAACTGGACTTATTTGTATATTTTGTCAAGATTGTCAAATAAAATCAATCAATCAATCAAAAATAAAATCTTGTCATGGAGAGTTGAGGTCAGAGTTATTCGCCCTCCTGTGATTTTTATTCTTTTTTTAAATATTTCCCAAATGATGTTCAACAGAGAGAGGGATTTTTCACAGTATTTCCGATAATATTTTTTCTTCTGGAGAAAGCCTTATTTGCTTTATTTTGGTTAGAATAAACAACACAAGAAGGAGGGACAAAAATAAATAAATAAACATTCATCGTAATACCCCTTCAGCAATATATGTTTAGGATTGTCTACAGAACAAACCACTGTTATACAATGACTTGCCTAATTACTCAATACCTAATTACTATCCTGAAAAATATCTAGTTTACTATTATGTGCTGTCATCATGGCAAAGATCAAAGAAATGAGTTATTAGAAATGAGTTATTAAAACTATTATGTTCAGATGTGTTCTCCGTTAAACAGAAATTGGGGAAAAAATAGTCAGAAGGGCTTTTAATTCTGACCTCAACTGCGTATTTATAATTAGAATCAGAATCAGAAAGAGCTTTATTGCCAGGTATGTTCACACATACAAGAATATGTTTTGGTGACAGAGCTTCTACAGTGCAACAGAATTACAGAGACAGGGCAAAAAACACATAATAAGTATATTTAAATATAGAAGTAAGTGTTAAATGCAAATATACAAATTGACAAGTGTATGTACAGGTATATTACTATATACAACAGTATATGTTATATTATATGTTGGTTCCACGGTTATTATCATCAAGTGTTCATGAGATGGATTGCCTGGGGAAGAAGATTTAGAACAGGAGTCATTAAACGACTATTTCAGGATCACAGTTTGACACCAAAATACTCATTAATTGTCATCTGAAGTCTTTGCCAGTATCTTTTAAACTACTAGACTTGTTACTAGAGCATTTAAATATGATCACTTACTCTTTTATAAACTGCATTAAGTACAGGTCAAGCACGAAATCCTGCATACCCCTGGCAAATGCTGACTTAAAGATTTTGTTCAAATGTAAATAAAAGCTGGGACTTTTTTTCTACAATGACGTCTCTTGTACATCGTCTCATTATCTACAGTATTATCTCATTATCTTATAGCCTGCTTTATTTCCAGTCAAAAAAAACAACAACTTGCTGGTTGAATAAAAGTAACTTGAAGTCAGAATTTGCCAGGGGTGTGAGTAATTTTGTGCCATACTGTATATACAAGCTGCTGTCAGAATTATTAGCCCTCCTGAATCATTAGCCCCCCTGTACATTTCTTTCCTCAATTTCTGTTTAACAGAAAGATTTTTCTCAACACATTTCTAATCATAATAGTTTTAATAACTCATCTCTAATCACTGATTTATTTTCTCTTTGTCATGATGACAGTAAATAATATTAGACTAGATATTCTTCAGGACACTAGTAATCAGCTTAAAGTAACATTGCTTAAGGGGGCAAATATTGTTTAAGAGGCCTAAAAATATTGACTTTAAAATGGTTTTAAAAAATTAAAAACTGCTTTTATTCTCGCTGAAATAAAACAAATAAGACTTTCTCCAGAAGAAAAAATATTATAGGAAATACTGTGAGAAATTCCTGAATCTGTTCAACATCATGTAGGAAATACTTGAAGAACAAATTAAAATTCACACGCGGGAAGGCGAATAGTTATTTATATATACAGTACATTACACTGGTTTATATGCAGCTCACCAACAGCATACTTTAAAAACTAAATTGAAGAAACTAGATCAAAACTAAATGGTGCATGCCTGCTCATCTAACCGGGAACATTATCAAAGTATTCTATAACATTTTGTAAGCGTTGTGTAAATGCTAGCACATAACATTCATTTATTCATTCATTCATTCATTTTCTTTTCAGCTTGAAAGCTAAAATTTGCCACATACACAAACCTTGCACATTGAGTCTGATGTGTATTAATTAATCCATTATGAAAAGTCACTTTATTCATCTGGGGTCGCCACAGCAGAATGAACCGCCAACTTATCCAGCACATGTTTTACGCAGCAGATGCCCTTCCAGCTGCAACCCATCACTGGGAAACATAAAATAGTGGTCCACACTATTAAAGCAACTTAAACCAACAACAACTGAGTCTCTTGTCAGAATAACCACCATTTCAAGAGTTCACACTTAGCTGATGATTTAATATAAGCTAGTTTGGCATGCTGTCCCGGGAGAGAGTCCTGAGCTCAAGGGATCCTCGAGCCCGGGGCTCCCTCCCGTTCGTAGAGCGAGAGGGGAGCTTGAGCATAGGTAGCTCTCAAACTCCCCCTCTGCAGCAGCTAAGGGAACCGTCAGAGGAGGAAGGGAGTTAGACCAGAGCCTGAGCCTGGCGAGGACCAGGGCTGGCGGTGTCCTTGCTGTGGGGCGACAGTGCTAGCCTCTGTGCCGCCGTGCCGCCCGATCTAAGAAAAGGAGGAGAAGGGGGAGGAAAGGAGGGTTTTCTTCCATACGAAGATAACTGTGGACTAGAACTGTGGTTATTTATAGTAGAAGGAGAATCATATGATTGGGAGATCGTGATTAGATAATGTGCGGCCAGCCGTGGTAAATCATGAGCACGTGATCCTCTCGAAATTAGCTTGTAAACAAACTTCACTTATGACTATATTTAGGTGACACTCCGACATGAGGACAGACTCAGACAGTTATGCGGCGTTCAGCATTTATTGTTTCAAACAGGTTTAAAAACAAAACAAAAAAAAGCATAACTTTTCCTCATGCCCTTACTTAACATTAGTTTTTTTTTCTAAGTCTCAACAACATGCCTAAAACTAGCAGACTCCCCAGGAGGAAAAAAAGGAGGAAAAACAATCTGGCACAACTTAAAATAGCATGGTAAATAAATAACCCTGTACCAGTGGTGGAAAGAGTACTGAAAAATCATACTCCAGTAAAAGTATCATTACTTGCCCAAAAATGTAGTGCAAGTAGAGTAAAAGTATCTGTAGTAAATATTACTCAAAGTATGAGTAAACAGTAGCCCTTTTAAAAGTACTCAGAGTAGTGAGTATTACACTATAGAAAAATTGATGCGTTTACAGAATGTTACGTTTACAAACAACATGTGGTGTATTTAGGGATCTTTCTATTTTCGTTCGTTTCTTCCAACCTTCCTTCAATTATTTGTTTGTTCTCTCCTTCCTTCATTCATTCGTTTGTTCCCTCCTTCCTTCGTTCGCTCATATTTTTGTTCCTTCCTACATTGGGCCCTTTTGGTCATTTATTTGTTTGTTCGTTCCTTCTTTCCTTAGTTTGTTCAGTCCTTCCTTGAATTATTCCTTCATTCGTTTGGTCCTTCCTTTTTTCCTCCCTTCATTTGTTCGCTCATTCTTTCCTTCATATTTTTGTTCCTTCCTTCATTAGGTCCTTTGTTCATTCGTTCATTTGTTTCTTCTTTCCTTCCTTAGTTTGTTCAGTCCTTCTTTGAATCCTTCCTTCATTTATTTGGTTCTTCGATCCTTCCTTCCATTCCTTGTTCGGTCCTTCCTTTTATTCGGCCCTTCCTTCCATTCTTCATTCGTTCCATTAGTGATTGTTTAAGGCTGTTTGGTGATTTCAGTCCTCATACAGTCGACATCCATCATTTTCAGTCACATGCAGTCTATAAACAGTCTCTGGATCATTGCGTGTGCAGATTTTGAACATCTTCTTGGACATTTTTAATGTTTCCCAAAGGTTTGCTGCGTTTATAAAGCGCCCATGTCTTGAGGTTGTTCAGTATGATGTGATTTACTTTCTATGTGTGATTTAATTGGACAGGAATCACAGGACTGATCTTTCTACTGTAGACAATGACCATAGACAAGACAGAAATACAGTAGTGACTGCAGGATGAAGGACAGTAGTGGAGTAAAAGTACCGATACTGCAGTAAACATGTACTCAAGGGAAAGTAAAAGTCCACATTTATAAAACTACTCAGTAAATTACAATTCCTGAGAAAATCTACTCAATTACAGTAGTCTGAGTGTTTGTAATTAGTTACTTTACACCACTTCCTGGTACCAAAACAAAACAGGTCACTAATAATGTTCACACATCAAATGAAACGTTAAGTGGGCTTGAATTCAAACACAATGCTGAAAAGGGCTCCTCACAGTGCTTAATCAATGGCTGAAGTCACATTTCCCCTTGTTGACTCCGCCTGATTGAGTTGAGGCTAAATATCTATCACTCCTAGTGGTCGACTGTGGTATAGGTGATGGAGCCTGAATCAAATGCCTTCAGTTTTGTAATGAAATGGAAAAAGTATAAACATTAAACATAATGTTAAGCCAAAATTAGATTTTTATTAGATTTTCTTCTTGGGGGTCCGGCCCCCACAGAGACTGTCTGGTAAAACTCTGACAAATATAGGTGCTCATAATGTTACTTTACCCTTTCCGCAAATAAAACCGGCATAAGAGTTATGAGAATTAGCTATAAGAACAAGTGCTTACCAGTAGTAGTGGTGCTATATAGCACTTTAAACCCCCCAAAGAACCACTGAAAAACCTGTATGATGCTTTAAAGGTTCTTTACACAGTAAAAGTGCTATAGCACCCTGACCACCTTAAAGAACCACTGAAGAACCACTGAAGAACCTTTATGGTGCTTTAAAGGTTCTTTACACAGTAAAAGTGCTAAATAGCACCTCAAATATCGTAAAGAACTACTGAAGAACCACTGAAAAACCTTTTTTTAAGAGTGTAGAGAAACATTCTTAGATCATTAATACAATATGGATGGAAAGTTCTAATAACATTTTAACCAAAACAATAACAATCGTCATCGTCTAATACGTTGTTCTTCTCAAGCAGTTCTTCTTTGTTCCTAAAAAGTCCTTTAGGGTAAATATTAATGCCTAAAAAAGAACAAATCTGTACTTTATAGTACCTTAAAGGCAGGATGCGAATTATACATTGACGATCAGGGGGGTCAAGTTTTTCAGTTATGCTTGATACTATTCCTCAGTGAACCAAATTTATATATTTAATTTAATTATATCTAA
>CAIGQQ010007036.1:1538760-1559467 GCA_903798035.1 Danio albolineatus | reverse complement strand
TTATTAATTGGGTTATGCTTGATAATATTCCTCAGTGAACCAAATTTTTATATTTAATTTAATTCTATCTAATTTATTAATTGGACATCACGGTGGCGCAGTGGGTAGCACAATCGCCTCACAGCAAGAATGTCGCAAGTTCGAGCCTCTGCTGGGTCAGTTGGCATTTGCATAATGGGAACGTTAAGGCAATGTTTTAGTACCTTTTCGTACGTGTTTTTAGTTGGCCGGATTAAAACCAGTACATTTACTGGGAATTGAGCCTTTGTGCATTGCTAGCATCATGATCTGTTGTTTAAGCTTCATGTATTGATGCCGTGCACTATTAGCTCACGTTTGTGTGTCAATGTGTTTATGTTTATGCACATGGTGGTCCGAAAAATGGGTCAACTTTACACCAGGCTCCAAAACTGGCAATTGCAAATCAATCTGAAACCATCCAGAAATACTGTTCACGTGCAGAAATACACCCCTCATTAACCTGTGATCAATCTCTGGAGCTCATTAACAGCTGGCACATACATCGATCTGCTCTCGTATCAATACGTGTCTCTGTGCAGATCTGACCTGCAGGCTGAACATTTGTTGTTGTTGATGTTGCTGAAGTGGTGTGTGTGTTTTATAACATACCGTACTATGGGGGAAATCGCTGATAAGTCAGTCAGTAGCAGCCTAGTTACTGTAATAAGCAGTCAGACAACGATAGAGAGAATAAAAGCAGATATATGTTAATGAACAGTTTCTGTATTTTGAGTGTTTTCTGTTTATTTCCAGTTGTGATTGCATTATGGAATGTTAATCTCTGCTCTGTGGACATTTCATGTTGAAAATTCAAATCTAAAAGTTTAACAAAGTGACTTTTATAGATATTTCAGTGGTTTTAAATAATAAAATGTGTAAGAAATAAGTCTGTAAATAACAGAAAATGTGCTGCCAGTTTATTGTAGTGTAATATACAACAACACAGACAATATACGACAGCAAACTATTCTTACTTCTTCTGACTCTTGCTTTTAGCGTGCGTCTCGTGCTGTGAGTCGCTGCTGTGCGCCGGCGAGTGCTCCGTCTTCTCTCGACCCCTCGTCCGACCACGTCTCCCTGCGCTCTCCGAAATCGGCGCTTTCCCGTCTGCGCATTCGTCCTGCGCCGCGGCTCCTTTAGCACCTCTCACATGAGGAGACGTCGAGGGAAGCTTCTGGAGATGATTATAACCAACAAACCAAAGGGAAATAAATAAATAAAAAGAAACGTGGAAAAGAAACAAACAGAAAGAGAAGAGTGAAGTTAGAGTCTTTCTCCTGCCGGGCTGAGAGAGCGTTGTACTCGTGTACTTGGCAGAGAAGTATTCCCAGATAGCATACGAATGTGGGCCACTTTAGGCAGTAACGCTGCACTGGTGGTCTTCCTTCGGCCCAGACAAAATGAATGTGAGCCTGAAGTGGCCCACCTGTACAATGACGGGGGGGTGGGGGGGGGGGGGGGGGGCAAATGTGGGCCACAGTTGGCAAAATTGTGGCATAGTCATTTAACGGTAATCTAGGTCTTAACCTTAAGTGTCTCACGTGTAAGTGTGAATGTGGCCCAGTTATCTTAAGACATATGTGGGCCACTTTTGGCAAATATGTGGCACAGTAAGCTCTGGCTATTGCTGCTGTGAGCCTAAAGTGGCCCCTTAGAAAATATAGCAAATGTGGCCTATTCATCTTAAAACATACGTGGGCCACTTTTGGCGAATATTTGATACAGTTAGCCCTAGCTCATGTGGCTGTGAGCCTAAAGCAGCCCAGAGAAGATATGGCAAATGTGGCCCAGTTATCCTTAAACAAATGTGGGCCACTTTTGGCAAATATTCGGCACAGTAAGCTTGGGCTATTGCTGCTGTGAGCCTAATGTGGCCCAGAGAAAATATGGCAAATGTGGCCCAGTTATTTTTAAACATATGTGGGCCAGTTTGGCAAATATTAGGCACAGTTAGCTTTGGCTAATGTGGCTGTGAGCCTAAAGTGGCCCAGAGAAGATATAGCAAATGTGGCTCAGTTATCCTAAAACAAATGTGGGCCACTTTTGGCGAATATTCGGCATAGTAAGCTCTGGGTAATGTGGATTTGAGCCTATAGTGTTCCAGAGAAGATATGGCAAATGTGGCCCAGTTATCCTTAAACAAATGTGGGCCACTTTTGGCAAATATTTGGCACAGTTAGCTCTGGCTAATGTGGCTGTGAGCCAAAAGCTACACCTTACACTTGCACACCCAGCAAGTGTAAGGTGTAGGCCAGATCTGGGCCAGAATAAAACAATCTGTGGCCCAGAATAGGGTCAGTTCTGGTTCATTTGGTGGAAGTCTGGCTGACATGTAGTATGGCTATGGCTTAATTGTGGCCCAGTTCTGGCAAACAGGAGTGGACCACCCAAGTGCCATCATTCCATGTGGTATGTGGGCCGGATGTAAGTGTCTGATGAGGGCCACATGAATTTTGCTAGCTGGGTTACAAATGTTCATAAAAGTCTTTTCAGGGTTAAAAGATCAAAGTCCATAATGCACTTCAAAAGTACAAATAATAAATAAAAATATAAATAAAAATATAGAAAACTGCTGATTTATGAATATTTTGTACTGTAATAAGCAGTCAGACAAATACAGCAGAATATAAGCAGCAGACTGAATGTTAGAGAGAGAGTGTTTGATGCAGATAAAGACTCACTGATGATGTTTGTCTGTGCTGTAGGTGTTCAGGTGTGTTTCTTCTGCCATGAAAGCTCAGCGTGTGTCAGACGCTTTGCGCAGATGCTGGAAATCTGCTGCCTGGATCTTCACCTGCCTGCTGGCATCCCTGTTTCTCATCGCCATCACCGATATTCTGCCATCCGGTGAGTGAGACGAGCAGCATTCGTACAGTAAAAGCTATCTACACATAGGAAGATACATTCAGAAATGACTTCTGCTGCTTGTTTAAACTACTTATTTAAAATGAGCTAAAACAACACAATTCCTAAGCTTTTTGGGGCACAACTCAGTTTTTTTAAGTTCAATCCACTTACATTTGTAGAAACTTCAGTTAACTTAATCGATTTGCGTTGGGACAACATGAAGGAATCGTGTGGAACCCAGCATTTCTCACAATTTAGGGAGATACATCGCTTTATGTTCAATCCACTTAAACTTTTAAAAATTAACAAGTTAACTTAATTTCTTCATGCTGTCCCAAAAACAAATTGATTTTGTGGAAACCAGCCTTTTTTTTAATGTACAGAGCAATACGCTGTAAAAAACGCCGGCTTCCACACAATCGATTCGTTTTTAGTGGATTAAACATGTCCCAAAGAAAACTCAGGAGTTGTGTTGTTGTTTCAGCTCATTTAATAGTTTGAGCACACAGAAAACATCTGCTTTTTGTTTTTGAACGTAGTCAAAAGTGTGTAAGAATCTCCTCCTCTCATCATGGCTGAACTTTTTTGATGAGGAGAAAGTGTGGTGTTATGTACGGTGGTCGGGAAGTGCAAAACAACATTACAAAGTGTGAACACTTTTACGAAACTCGAGACAAATTTACATTTTGGAAAACCTTTTTACCTCTCATAAGACACAATTACAGAGGAAAAACGGTTTTACCAAGGACGAAACAAGTTTACATTTTAGAAAACCAATTAACAAGACGCAAAACACTTTTACCAGTCCTGAAACACATTTACTATGGCAGATTCTTTACGGAAAGGGAATGTACCAAACATCGGAAGTGACGCGGCGAAAGGCGTTGTTGTTTGTTGCTGGTGGTGAGCGCGGTAAATTCGTGTAAATGGCGTAAATAAAGTTTATGGTGACCGAACATGGACTGCGGCTGAGGGATGTTTTGTGGCAAACACATGAGCAGCTTAACGTGTGGTCGGTGTTTGGAGTTTTTAAAAGACGCGGACCAGACGTAAACACCAGTCATACTGCATCAATGTGTTCAATGTGTTAATAAGGGCCACTCGTACGCTGTAATCGTGGACATGATGTCAAGTCTACACGGTGTAAACATCTGCTTGAGGATTCTTAAAAGTAAAGTGAGTAAAGCCGGTGTTAGGAGTGGTTATTACTCTGCTGTGTGATCTACGCAAACTGTGTACATTCTGCCCAAACCAAAGTCTCTATAAAACTCTTGTTTAAGAGTTCACACTTAGCTGATGATTGATAATAAAGCGTATTTGGCATGCTGTCCCGGGAAAGAGCCCTGAGCTCAGAATATTCTTGAGCCCGGGGCTCCCTCCTGTTTAAAGGGCGAGAGGAGAGTTTGAGCTCAGGTAAGTCTCGAGAACTCCCCCTGCTTGTGAACGTGCTGAGATATATCTGACTAGAGTTGCCTTAAGAATCTATTTAAAGTAGTCGATTTACTTATGTAGTATGTTTTTTGAACGGTGGGAGGAAACCGGAGAACCCGTGAGAAACCCACTCGAACACGGGCAGAACATGCAAACTCCACACAGAAACACCGACTGGCTCGGGGAGAGGCTGAACCAGCGGCGTTCTTGCTGTGAGGCAACAGTGCTAACCACTGGGCCGCCGTGCCGCCCTATCAGAGAAGGGGAGGAGTTGGGGTGGAAGGGGGGATTCTTCAAGACGAAGATGACCGGAGAGGGAAGCTCTGGTAATTTATAGTGTGTCGGGATTCGTCTGATTGGTGCAATATGCAGAGCTGATGTGGTACCAGCCGTGTTCAATCATAAGCACATGATCCTCTCGAAATTAGTTTATAAATAAACCACACTTAAAATGGCTGTTTATTCCTCTTCAGATCATAAATGTTTACTCACTCGCTCACAATACGTGTTTTATTTATATTAATTGTTACAACCCCTGGGCAGTCTAGGAGAGTGGGGTTGCACACTTAACCAAGGATTCTGGTGTAAACAAAACACTCAATAAAAATTGTAAACAAAGTAATGACCACAAACAATAATTGCTGTACAAATTAAGTGATTTATTACAGGGTGGTGCAAGTGAAGCAGTGAGTGAGCTATTTACAATATTTACAAAAAAAATCACAATCAAAAACAAAATTAGAAAGACTGGCTATGGGTGGCGCTAAAGCAAAGAAACAATCAAAACCAAACAGCCTTACTAATATCTAATCCCCTCTAATAAACAAAAATGTGAAAAATAAATCTTCAACATCCAAAGACGTCTTACCTAAACTACACTAACTATCCACTTAACCAAAAATACACAGGTTGGCGCTCACCCTCTTCCCTAGTGTATCTCTAGACAGTTAAATTCCTATGTGTTAAAATGTATGTCACGTGACCTACTTACCTACCAGTCTTTCTACCAAACCTCTGTAAAGAAACATGAGGAGAGGGAAGGAATGATTACAAAAGGTAAGAACAGACAGTGACTAAACCAAAATGACAACACAGTGTAAATAAAGGTGAAGACTGACAATATCTCTCAACAAAACTGAACAAAATGGGGATATAAACACAGAATCTAACTAGCAAGCAAGGAACAAAGCACAATCAATCGAGCCAACAAAGACTCGCAAACTGCTGGCAGACAAAAACATATATAGTGAGGTGGAGTGATCTGATTGGCTGAAACCGGGACCAAGTTGCTTTGGAGGAACCAATTAGAAGAAGGCAGTGACGGGATTGGGTGAATGAAGTGGAGGTGAACTAGCCAATAAGGAATGTCAGGAGGCAAAACAAGGAAGTGAACTGGGTTGATAAAAAGAAAAAAACAAAATGAGACACATCATACAAACACAACTAATCAATACATGCTGGCACGTAACATTAATATATATTATCATATTAATAACACGTGTATATTAATACCTATTATTATCATTATTTATATCACGTGTTGATTACATGTACAGCAAATGTACATCAGTCCGTGTTCAGGTTTTTAGTTCGCACTCCAGCGACGATAACAACGCCTTTGCCGTGTCACTCCCGGTGTTTGGTACATTCCCTTTCCGTAAAGAATCTGTGATTGTAAATTAGTTTCGGGACTGGTAAAAGTGTTTTGCGTCTTGTTAGTTTGTTTTCTAAAATGTAATCTCGTTTTGTCCTTGGTAAAACTGTTTTTCCTCTGTAATTGTGTCTTATGAGAGGTAAAAATGTTTTCCAAAATGTAAATTTGTCTCGAGCTTCATAAAAGTGTTTCACACTTTGTAATGTTGTTTTGCTCCTGTTTCCCCCACAAGTCCAAAGACATGTGGTATAGATGAATTGGGTAGGCTAAGTAGTCCATAGTGTATGAGTGTGTGTGGATGTTTCCCAGAGATGGGTTGCGGCTTGTAACGAGTAAGGTGTATGACCCCTTTAAGAGCATGCACTCTTTTTTTGTGTTGTTGCTATGGTTTTCATTAGTCACGAGCCCCTGCATGTATGTGAGGGTAATGTACTCTGTTGCTCCGTTTATTTTCATTTTCTTCAGTAACCTTGTGTGCGGCATTTAGTTTGTAAAAGACAGTATACCCTTTTCCTGGACAATAAACCACTACCTGAGGGAAAAATCATCTTTGCAAACTTTGGTTATTTTGAGGGCTATCCATATTTCTCTGTACGCAGGCCGTTACAGGCTGGAAGGGCATCCGCTGCATAAAACAAATGCTGGATAAGTTGGCGGTTCATTCCGCTGTGGCGACCTCAGATTAATAAAGGGACTAAGTCGAAAAGAAAATGAATGAATGAATGACATGAAACTGAATTTTCTGCATCGTTATTGATTTTACAATACACTCAAAACGATAATTTATGATGCTTGTTTAAATTAATTATTTAAAATGAGCTGAATCAACACATCTCTTGAGATTTTTGGGGGATAACTTAATTATTTTATGTTCAATCCACTCAAATTTGTTAAGCTAATGGGTTGACATAAATGAATTGTGTGAAACCCTGCATTTGTTTCCAGTGTATTTACATTGTCAAGAAATCCTTCTTTGCTGATTTGAAGCTCAAGGTTGATCAAATGCTTGAATATGAACTGACTGAATATGATGTACTGGCATTCATTAGAAAAGAAATGAATATGCATATTCATAAAGCACAGTCAAGCTGGAAATTAATCCAACAAACGCTTATTCTAAAATTGTAGCCCTATATACATTTCTGGAGATCGTAATTAGGTAGTCAGAGGTATGTATGGCTGCATTTCCATCTTTAAAACAAACGCTACGGGCGGTATGACGTTGTTCCTTTTCGCGCTTCCAGCTGACCGCTTACCTCTGTATGGTTGGCTTTCCTGCTGTTACCAGTTTGTCCAGTAGCTCGCCATGTACGTCGTCTGCAAAAACAGAAGCCAAAAATGAAATAAACAAGTAAATAACAGGGTGAGAATGTGGTAAAATCTGAAAACGTTGTAAAAATCAGGCGAGGGCTTTTCTTTTTCTGGATTGCTTTCGGTTGGGTTTAGCGAAGTGGGTGGACGGGTCAGTCTGTGCTTTTGAAAACACTATTGGTTGGGTGTAGGGAAGTAGGAGGGTGGGTCAATAGATTGATCAGTCAGTCTGTTGACAGTGGCCTCTGGTGGATTTATGTGAGAACAGCAGGCCAGAATGGCACTCGTGAAGGAAATTTGAGATCTGAAAAAGCGTACACAGCAGCTGTATTTGGTGCTTTTCAGAAATGTGTGTAGCTGTACGTTTTCAGAATGAGTCTGGTTGAATTATTCATACTCCTGGGAAATTCTGACTGCCACTTTTTATTCAAAGGTAAATAAATGCTGAGAAATATATTTTTTCCACAATGATGCCTCTTGTACATTGTCTTATTATCTTTTGGGAGAAGCCGGTGTCATTTCCGGTTGCTGGTTAAATACATGTAACTTTAAGTCTTTAAAATTTTCCAGGGGTGTGAAGAATTTTGGGCTTGACTGTACTGTATATACAGTTGTATATACTGTATTACCGCAGCTTTTCGCACGTAGCAGAAGAGGCGGAGTACGTTGGATAACTTTATTTATTTGGACAGTGAAAGCAAAATTCTCCTTCGAGAGGGATTATAGCGCCTCCCAATGGTGAATGCGGTTATACTCATGCCAGGTATTATTGGGTATTTTGGTCATTTATTTCACTAATTTGGCAACGGTTAAACGTCATCAGGGAAACGCTTTGAAATTCCGCTTAGTATAAAAGCCATTAGTGCTCCATTTGGAACAGTACTATTTACATATACTATGCTATTGAGTGTGTAAGTGCATGAGTGCATAGTGTATAGTGTGTCATTTGGAACGCAGCTAAAAAGAGAAAGAGGTGCGTCCCAAACCGCATACTTATGCACTATTCTACGTTATTTTGTAGTATAAATAGTGTAAGTAGTGTGTTCACACTGAAAACTCTAATAATAATAAGTGCACTTTAATGACCTGGATGATGCACTTATTCAACTGGTAAACTGAAGTGTGTTATGATGGACACTTCACACACTCAACGACCGCAGCTTTGCGCACGTAGCGGAAGTGGTGGAGCTATCGGGCGCAAATGTTGGATAACTTTATTTAGTTTGGATAGTGAAAGCAAAGTTCTCCTACGAGAGTCATTATAGCGCCTCCTGATGGTGAATGCAATTATACTCATGGCAGGTATTATTGGGTATTTTGGTCATTTATTTCACTAATTTGGCAACCGTCAAATGTCATCAGGGAAACGGTTTAAATTTCCGCTTAGTATCCATTTGGGACAGCACTACATACATATACTATACTGTTGAGTGTGTAAGTGCATAGTGCATGAATGCATAGTGTATAGTGTGTCATTTGGGACGCAGCTATTGGAAGAGAGGGAGAGAAAGCACACAACATAACCACTCCCAATGAGCAATAAACGCACAATAAATAAACCTTAATAAATAAATAAATACATCCAAGGGACGTAACAATTTCTATAGCGCTTTTACAATGTAGATTGTGTCAAAGCAGCTTAACATAGACTTTCTAGTACATTAAGGCCCAATCCCTATTCTCCCCCTTACCCCTTCCCCTCGTTTTGTGCGTTCACGTCAAGGGGTAGTGGTGTCCCAATTCTCTTTAGCTTGAAGGCGTAGGGCTAAGGGCAAGGGGTATACACCCCTTCGAACGAAGATTTTTCAGGAGCACACTTAAAACGGAGGGATAAGAAAATTTCCCAGAATAAACCTGCCACAACGGCAGGATAGCTGAACCCGGAAGTAAGGAGATCCACAAATTAGTATTTTTTTGTCATTATTACGAATTTTTACGACAAACAAACATGTTTTAATATATTCATAACCGCGTTCCTGCTTTACCGTCATGCTTTTAAAAAAACGACCACTAAATTTGGCGAGCTATAATCCATAATCATAACTCCTGTACAGCAGTCCCACAACATTCTGACACTCAATGACACTGGAATACCCTGTCAGTAATGTCTAGTGTCTGGGAATGAGCTTTTACAGTGTCTGCTATAATGTTAATGTTGTTTTCGTGTGTTTACAGAGATAAATATGGCCACTGTGTAAACACACAGTACAGTTATGATCTTATTGCCACATTAGATCATTATGATAACATAATATACGCCTTCAGTGATTTCCTGAAGATAAACACCAAACAATAACACAACTGGAGTAACTCCAGCAGTCGTGATCGTCTGATCTCATATGAAGCAAGAGATCGCGATGACATATGATGACGTGTGCAGGTGTTGAAGTGCTGGCCCAATTCTTAGGGGGAAGTTTTGAAGCCCTTCCCCATAACCCTCGGTCGTAAGGGCCAAGGGGAAGGGGTAGGGGTACAAAAATAGAATTGGGATTGGGTAATTACAAACCCAAATCCCTCACTGCTCACTAAAGACTACAGAACTTTCCTTTTAGTCACCAAACCAGATCTTTGAACAAGTACACCACCGTGATGTATTAAGTAACCATCTTTAACCGTCTCCTTTATATGCAATGATAATCAAAATCAAAGACTACAGCCTGCGGGTTTAATGGATACACGTGGAACAAAGCAGTTTGTTTTCATTTCCTATTGTGCTGTGAGGATGTAAAGCCTACAGCGGGAGATTCCCTTTACACATAAAACCTTTGAAAAGGCAGATGAACTAAAGGTCTAATGAGGACATGGACACTTGAGAGTCAGTGTTTGTGTGTCAGAGTATTATAGATACTCCTCTACTGTCAATAACACAACTGAGAGATCAGTGACATCCTACAAATGACCGTCAGTGACGCATACACACACAAAGAGCTCAGATAATGTTTGTGCAGGCTTCCAACAAATGAGGACATGTGACTGTTACATATAAGTACGCTGGGAAAAGTGAACCTACCGTGTCTTTCAGACAAAATCATTTTTTATATTGAGTTGTGGAAAATTATGGATTCCTTTAAGCCATAGAACAATTCCGCCAGGGTATATCTTAGTATTTTTACATGCTGTGCTGTCATTCTTTTGAGTATTTTCAAATGCCATATATCAATAAAATCCTTACATTCCCAACTTTAAGTTTATGTATGTCATTCATCCATATTAACTAGTTAAATAGCTTAAAAGTGCAATAAACCACAAAAAAAATTTGAAAATCGCTTAGTTATTATTTTAGTTTTTACTATATACAGAAATAACACAAATATCAACCTCAAACTTGTCAATGTAAAAAACATGCACAAAACCCTTTGAAACTATATAAAACTGATTTGGAATAAGTGAAACCATAAGAGTAAATAGCGCGTCATACTATCGGGATTATTCTGTTTATGTTTATATTCATACTCAAAGCAATGCATTGTTTATGAGCATATAATACTCAAAAGCAAAGCATTTATAAAGAATATACTAGCATGTCTTGGAATGGATTTAATCCTTCACAAAAACCAGCTTCGTCTTTACTGGTAACAGTATCTGGAGCAGATGATGAGTTGGAGAACTCCTTGTCGTTTGAGGCGAGTTATAACTCCAAAACATCGGACTATTTTTTTGTTTGTTGTGCGGTCACGACTCCATGCCAGTGAGTGTGTGTGTGTGTGTGTGTGTGTGTGTGTGTGTGTGTGTGTGTGTCTGATATTGTGCCTGTATGTGTAAATGTGGATGTGTTTGTGTTGTGTGCGTGTGTGTGTGTGTGAAAGAAATTATGATGTTCCGATACGGATGAAGAGAAACCGCTACGAGAAGAGCGCACACACATACATAGAAAAACACATGCATATTATTATTATTATTATTATTATTATTATTATTATTTTATTTTATTTTTTTAAATTATGAAGTGCTTTGAGCGGCTGGTCCTGACACATCTGAAAGACTCTCTACCACCCACACTGGACCCACATCAGTTTGCCTACCGTGGCAACAGGAGCACAGAAGATGCAGTCTCCATAGCACTGCACTCTGTACTCACACACCTGGACAATAAAAACACTTATGCACGAATGCTGTTTGTTGACTTCAGCTCAGCATTCAACACTGTCATACCCTCTAAGCTGCTGATCAAACTTAGAGAGCTGGATATCAACACGTCTCTCTGCAACTGGGTTATGGACTTTCTGACTAACAGACCTCAGAACGTTAGATCAGGCCACATCTGCTCCACCACCGTCACACTCAACACTGGTGTACCTCAGGGCTGTGTGCTGAGCCCCTTCCTCTACTCCCTCTTTACCATCGACTGTAGGCCCATGAACAGCTCCAACACCATCATCAAATTTGCAGATGACACCACAGTGATTGGTTTAATCAGCAACAATGATGAGACTGCCTACAGGGAGGAGATACAGCATCTGGCCACTTGGTGCACCAACAATAATCTGCTCCTCAACACCACCAAGACCAAGGAGCTCATTGTGGACTTCAGGAAGGGACGAACAGGCTCACATGATCCCATCAACATCAATGGTATGGCCGTCGAGTCTGTCTCATCCTTCAAGTTCCTGGGGACCCACATCTCAAGGGACCTCTCCTGGACCACCAACACCTCCAGTCTGGTCAAGAAGGCTCACCAGCGCCTATTTTTCTTAAGGCAACTTAAGAAGAACCAGCTGTCATCAGCCGTCCTGGTGAACTTCTACCGCTGCACAATAGAGAGCATCCTGACCAACTGTGTCACAGTCTGGTATGGAAACTGCTCTGTTGCTGAGCACAAGGCCCTGCAGCGGGTGGTGAAAACTGCCCAACGCATCACAGGGACTCCACTTCCTGCTATAAAAGACATCCAGGAAAAACACAGTCTGCGCCGAGCTCGCAGTATTCTTAAGGACTCCTCTCACCCTGCTCACAGACTGTTTTCTCTCCTGCCTTCCGGCAGGCGCTTAAGGCTTCCTCGGACAAAAACCAGCAGACTGAGGAACAGCTTTTTCCCCAGAGCTGTCTCCCTTTTGAACTCTGCCCCCCACTGACTCTTCTGACCCCCACACACACCCCCCACTCTCCTCATAACTTATACTCCTCACAGTCACTGCACTACTGAACATTTACACATTTAAAAATTGCACATATTCATTGCACTGATTCACTTATCATTGCACTGATTCACTTATCTGAACTGTACGCACCCACTGTACATAGACATCTGTAATTATGTTTATCTGCACACTTTTGATTATTAATAAGCAACCTACACTGCACTGATTCATTTATGTGAACTGTACATACTCACTGTACATATACATTTGTAATTATGTTTATCTGCACATTTTTGATTATTAATAAGCAACCTGCATTGCACTGATTCATTTATTTGAACTGTACATACCCAGTGTACATGTACATTTGTAATTATGTACACACCCACTGTACACATACATTTGTAATTGTTTATCTATCTGCACACTTATTATTAATATCAACCTGTACGTACAATCATTTATTGTAAATCTGGGCTCATAACCAAGTCAACCTGTATATAATGTTCATAGTACATCCATCTGTAAATATCACCATAGTTTTTCTATAACTGCACCTTATAATTTATACCTGTATTCTGCACTTGCTGCTATTGCACTTCTGGTTAGACCTAAACTGCATTTCGTTGCTTTGTACTTGTACATGTGTCATGACAATAAAGTTGAATCTAATCTAATCTAAAAATTAATGCAAGAACGATACATACAGAACAATGCCAGAGGTACAAAAAATGAAAAGCATATACAAAAAAAAATACAGAGGTACAAAATAAAAAATAAAAAATAAAAAATAAATAAAAAAATAAAATGCTAGGCCTTGCTAATTCACAATAACTTAAAAGTTTCAAACAAATTCACAGTTTTAATAGCTTTTTTGTTTTTACTCTCCTTAATAGTATTTATATAAATATTTAGTTCTTTAAGTACCACTAAAAACAGAGGTTTCTGATTGCTAAATTTACATCGATGGATATGAAACTTAGTAAGTATAATCAGAAGATTAATAACATAAGCTTCATTTTCCAACTTCTTATCATAGTTCAATAACCCAAAAATAACATATTCATACAATAAAAGAAAATTCGACAGCACTTTATCATTTATAAATTTAGATACCTTACCCCAAAACCGTTTTGTATACGTACAATGCCAGAAAATATAAGGTACTGTTTCTGGGTATGATGAACAGAATGAACAATTGACATCCATGTCTTCAATAAATCTGATTAAAAAATGCTTAACAGGGTAAAATTTGTGTAGTATCTTAAATGAGATTTCTTTGATTTTATTTACAAGTAGATATTTATTAGTTAATACCCAAACTTTCCTCCAATTAATATTTTGAGTAAACTTAGACCAATAGAAAATAACATATGGTTTACTAACTACTTCTTTTTGGAATAGTAGACGTATGTTCTTATTGTTATTCTTTTTGCTAAATGAAAAACAAATTTTGCCACAGAAAGTATCAGCAGGGTGAAGAAAGGATGCGCATGCATATTACGTATATCAAACAGCGCGCTGAGTGACATCACCACGGGAGACAAACCTGATAGGTTCACAGTGGACACGAGGTAATTACGTCACATACATAGCAACCAATAACAACCTTTAGAAAACACATTTGCAAAGGCGTGCAATATATTAAAGTGTTTTTTTTTGTTGTAAACATTCATTCATTCATTCATTTTCTTTTCGGCTTAGTCCCTTTATTAATCCGGGGTCGCCACAGCAGAATTAACCGCCAACTTATCCAGCATTTGTTTTACGCAGCGGATGCCCTTACAGCCGCAACCCATCTCTGGGAAACATCCATACACACTCATTCACACTCATACACTACGGACAATTTAGCTTACCCAATTCACCTGTACCGCATGTCTTTGGACTTGTGGGGGAAACCGGAGCACCCGGAGGAAACCCACACCATCACGGGGAGAACATGCAAACCCCACACAGAAATGCCAACTGACCCAGCCGGGGCTCGAACCAGCGACCTTCTTGCTGTGAGGCGAACGTGCTACTCACTACGCCACCATGGCACCTTGTTGTAAACAGTTTAGGCTATTTGTTTCAACTCATTAAAGAATTAAAACATTGCAACAGGAGACTGTTTTGGGCTTGATCTGAAAGTATAACGTCTCTGATTTCATATGCCAAAAAAAATATTGCTCTACCCATATGCTTTCGTTTTTTTTTTTGGCTTTTAAACACGCAAACCGGAGCGTGGCCGCTCTCGTCGGTCTTAGAGGGTTAAGCGAAAAACAAACCCTCTACAGATAACGACAGCATTTGGTCCTTCCTCTTTACTACTAGACTACTAGATTTGTTGTTGATGGTTGTTCAAACTGCTTATTTAAAATGAGCTGATTCAACACAGGTGGCATTGGTGGCTCAGTGGTTAGCACTGTCACCTCACAGTTTTAGTTACTGGTGACCATGTTAACTGGTGTCCCTTTCCAGATGTAAGCTATTCCTTTTTGCAGATTGGCAGATTGGTCACTTTTTCACAGCAACGAAACATGCCCATAACAAATAAAGATACTTATTACTTGGTGTCAGTGTCGTTGTAAACATTATTGATTTTAATATTTGTGCAGCAGAACAGTACATAACCAAAATCATCCTAAAAATATTTGTAATTAACATGTCATCAACGGGATTCGAACTCGTGTAGTTGAAAGGGTCAGCACATGTAACAATCAACCTATCTGAGCTATTCACGACTTCTGATGGCATGATCTGTTTTAATATATTTATCGGTCAAAATATTGCTTCCGCTGTGGTTGTGGACCCGTGTTAAATTGTTTCCATAGACCCATGTTAACATGTTGTTTACATGTACTCGCACAATTAAGTACATCATTTGCAAGCTACACTCTCAGAAAAAAAAGTTACACGATGGTACAAATGATGTTCCTTGAGGAACAGTTTTGTACCTTTGTAAAAATTGCACTTTATATGGTACTGAAAAGACAACAAGAACAACTCCTTCTTTATTACCGTATCTATAAAAATAAATATGACTGGAAAGGCGACGTGATTTTTATGAATAATTTTCATATTAACACAAGAATCATCATTTAAAAGTGTGTTTAAAGATACTTATAAACATACATTTTTAGTCCTATAATACAATAATACAAAACAACTGGTAAAACATAAAACTATAGGTATTGTAAACTAAACATTTAAGGTTATTTAATAAATGTTTGGTGAGCATTTTTGACACTGTTAAGGTACAAAGTGTCTTGTCGCTGTGGTGGTACCTTTCACAAAGTATACAATATTGTATCTGCAGGTTTTTTTTAAAAAAAGGTACATTTTGGTTTCCCATGGTACAAATCATGACCTTAAAAGGTACAAATTTGTTTCTTTTCTTAAGGTACAATTCTGTCCCATAAAAAGATACCGCCCCAGTGACAAGGGTTTGTACCTTCTTTGGTACAACATTGTACCATTTTTTCTGAGAGTGCAGAGAAAACAAGGAGGCGACCATTTTAATCTCACATATACACTTGTGAAATGGAGGAAGAAACTGATCCATGAACTCTGTACTGTAAATTACCTGTCAAGCTCTGACAAAGTCTTATACATCAATAGTCTTTTCTGATCCTTCCTTTAACAAACGGCCGGCAAATCCCCTGTTGCAGGGTAGATTATTTTTACCCGATCTAGCACTTTATATTTAGTATTGTTTTGTATCGACGTCGATATGAACAGGCAAAAGATCCGGATAAACAATGAATCATTTAAACAACTCTGAGACGAATCTTTTACTTAAAAAGAAATCTATATTTTTAAACAAGGTGCACTTTCAGATTTAAACCTCAGCTGGATGTTTTCATCCACTTAGAGGTGTGTTACCCATAATGGGGGCTCTTTAATGTCTCCACTAAATCTGTTTGTGGTGTCTTTATTATTTAATGAAAGTGTATTTTTACAATTTGAAAATAAGTGAAGTTTATTTATAAACTAATTTGGAGAGGATCACATGCTTATGATTGATCACAGCTGGTGCTGCATTATCCAATTTATGCTTCACCAATCAGACGATTCCTTAGCCACTATAAATACCCTAAGCTCCATATCATAGCCATCTGCGTTTTGAAGAATCCCCCCTTCCTCCCCTACTCCTCCTCCATTCCTAGATGGGTGGCACGGTGGCCCAGTGTTTAGCACTGTCGCCTCACAGCAAGAACGTCACTGTTTCTAGTTCTTACCAAGCCAGCCGACGTTTCTGTGTGGAGTTTACACGTACTCCCCGTGCTCATGTGGGTTTCCCCCGGGTTCCCCGGTTTCCTCCCACCGTCCAAAAACATGCAGCTTAAGTTAATTGACTAATCCACATCAGCTCCATAGACATGCTCCTAATAAGTAGTTATCTATTAAGAGCAATCACTATCTGTTCATTATCTACACCAGGGAAGTTCTCCAGATCTACCAAAGCTCAAACTCTCCTCTCGCCCTTCAAACGGGAGGGAGCCCCGGGCTTGAGGATCTTATGAGCTCAGGGCTCTCTCCCGGGACAGCATGCCAAACATGCTTTATAATCAATCATCAGCTAAGTGTGAACTCTTGACAACAGGTTGTGTGTAAATGTATAAATTCTTACGTTAAAAAAACTAATAAAAAATAAACAATTGTGCAATTTACATGTTTGCATGCATTATGTGTGTGTGTGTGTGTCTGTGTGTGATTTGTGCTGTTATTACAAAGCCATATGATACATGTTTTATGTTTAACAGTTTTTCCATCTTTACTGTGTGCAGGTGATCACAAACTGAAACGAAGATCAGTCCCCAGTAAGTATGATTATAAAAGTAAACCTTTTTTGCATTTATAAATAATATATAATTCATATGCACCCCTACGTAACGGTGTCATCTAACCCCTTGCAATTGAACACAAACAATCTGCAACATTCTAAACAACCATTTGAAGTTTGAAAATTAGAATTTAAACATAACATTCTATTTTTTTAATGTAAGTCGAGCTGTATTGTTTATATGAAGACTAAAGATGTGCAACATGTCAGAATAAATGCACATACATCAATTATTGTTAATTTAGAGCCACCTCTTTCTCTAGTCACATACTGTAAAATTTATGGTAAAAAAAGGGGACCTAAAGGGCACCCATGATGACTGTCATCTTTTGTAAGCTGTTTGGACAGAGGTGTGTGTAGGTATAGTGTGTCCACAGTCATATTGCAGTGATAGAAACACAATGAGTCTCTTTTTTTTAAATTTCCTGACATTAAAATAGGATCCAAACCCCTCCCATTTTGAGGCCCACAGCAACTTGACGTAGGAGTGCGGTTTCCCCGCCCACCGATTTAATTGACAACTGTGTATTACCATGTCTCCGTAGTAATGCATATAATCATATCAACAAGACAGGGCGTGCACAAAGCAACCGGGAATAAAAGATCTGTTCAGCGCTCTGTGATCATCAATCATCATCAGATGTGATCAAGAGTGAGTTTCACAAGTTTAACACGTGTTTAAAATAGTGCATGTTAATGAATTACAGCGATTTACTTCAGCTTTACTTCATCAGCACAGCCGCGTGTCAGGACGATTATAAAAGAAGACACTTCAATCCCGGTTTGTGGACGTTAAATCAGGTTTATTTTGTACATTAACATAACAGATATCCATACAGCCGTGGAGATTAACCTGTATTCTGTCACATTTGCCTGCAAAAACTGTCAATTTAAATGTGCACGATTTGTGTGTGTTCGATGTGTGTGTGAACTTTGTAAAGACATTGTGTGTGACTCATCTTTCTCATTGTTAACTCCACAACAAACACATCAAATAATCATTGGGAAAGTTCTTACTGTAGTATTTCTCAGAAACGTTACGTGAGATCTGCTTCCTTCATGTCTGTCACTGTGCTGTTTATCTGACGCAGCCGAGGCAGACATTGAGGCACACTCTGACAGGCACGTGGGAACGGTGGGCGGGGAGAACCAGCATTTAAGGCACAGGCAACAAAAACAGCTACATGGTGTTCAGAGCAGAAAATTCAAATATTCTGAAAGCTAGTAAATAATCTAATGGGTGTTTGGAGCTGAAACTTTTCAAACACATTCTGGAGAAACAAAAGACTTATGTTAAATCTTGAAAAACGGGTAAAATAGGTGCCCTTAAACCGTTAAATATACGGTAGGAACATAAAAGAAATGTCAACATTTTACAGTAAATTACCATATTTCATACACTTCTTTGTCACCCACCAAAGTTTTAAAGGGCACGTTTCACCCCTTTTTTATATTTAATATAAGTCTTTTGTGTCTTCAGAATGTGTCTGTAAAGCTCCAAACACCCATCAGATTATTGATTATAGCTTTCAGTAGTTTGTGTATTATAGCTCTGAACAGCTTGTTGCTGTTATTGTGAACTGTACCTTTAAGGCTAGTCCTCTCCACCCACCGTTCCCACATGCCTGTCATTATGCCTCAATCTCCACTCTCGGCTGCGTCAGACAATAGACAGACATGAAGGAAGCAAATCTCACGTAACGTTTGTGAGAAATACTACAGTAAGAACTTCACCAATGATTATTTGATGTGTTTGTTGTGGAGTTGCAACGATGAGTCACACACAATGTCTTACAAAGTTCACACACACACACACACACAGCGCGGAGACACACACACACACTCACAGACAGCGCACGCGTTGAGCTTTGCACTATTTTTGCAGGCAAATGTGACAGGATACAGGTTAATCTCCACTGCTGTCTGGATATCTGTTATGTTAATGTACAAAATAAACCTGATTTAACGTCCAAAAACCGGGATTGAAGCGTCTTCTTTTATAACTGTCCTGACACGCGGCTGTGCTGATGAAGTAAAGCTGAAGTAAATGGCTGTAATTCATCAACATCAACTGTTTTAAACACGTGTTAAACTTGTGAAACTCACTCTTGATCACATCTGATGATGATTGATGGTCACAGAGAGCTGAACAGACCTTTTATTCCCGGTTGCTGTGCGCACGTCCTGTCTTGTTGATATGATTATACGCGTTACTACGGAGACATGTTAATACGCAGCTGTCAATCAATTTGGTGGGCGGGGAAACCGCACTCCTACGTCAAGTTGCGGTCGGCCTCAAAACCGCCCCAATTGGTCCACCGTTTTTATATTGTTCAATTGAAAAAAAAGAACTGGGTGTGTTTATGTCAGCCCAACATGACGGTCTATACACTATACCTACACATATGTTTGTCCAAACAGCTTCAAAAGTAGATTTTTCAAAACAGGTGCCCTTTAAGTACACTGAAAAAAATTATTCAAAGCTGATTTCTTGGATTTACTCAAATATTTTACGTTAATTGGCTGTAAACAATTTATTTGGGCTGAATTTAAACAAACAACTTAAGTTGAATATTATTAAATTTAATTTGTTTGTTTAAATTCAACACAAATAAATTGTTTGCAACAGTTTTGCAGACAACATTTTTTTCAGTGTACTAACATCTAAAATTAAAGCAGTGCAATAAACATTACATACAGTCAAGTTCGAAATTATTCATACCCCCTTTGTGTTTCTGCTCAAATGTAAAGTTTCTTTTTTCCACTATGATCCCTTTTGTACATCGTCTTATTATCTTTTACATCGTCTAATTATCATATTAAGCCTGTGTCATTTCTGGTCAAAAACAAACTTCCTGGTTGAATGAGTAACTTTAAGTCAGTAACTTTAAGAAATCTGATGACAAAAAATAAAAAGAGTCATAATAATGTCAACAAAAAAGCATAAAAAGTCAATTGTCATGCAGAACATTCTGGGAAAGTCGATGTACGGTTATTCACCGTAAAAAAATAAGCACACTTACTCTTGAACAAGCTACAGATTTTTTTTTTACCAACAAAAATCACAGACTTTTTTTACATTAATAAACAGAGAAGCCTGTGACTTGACCTAAATGGGATGTGCTGGAAAAATGGCTATTTTCTACCGTCTTTGTGAGCCGCTGAAATAATACACCATCAATTCACAGTTACCTACAATAGTTTGTATAGGCACTGTCCCTGTCCACAAAAACAGAGGACAAACAAACCCTCAAGCCAAAGTGACCAGTGTGTCTGAGGAGGGAAGAGAAGGTTTTTTTTTTATGTCGAGAAACATTCTCTTCATAGAGTGTACTTTAATTTTTTATTTTATTGCAAGCATATATATATTATCATTTTGTTATTGGTAAAGTATATATATTTTTATTTTTAATTTACTTATACTACTACTAATAATACTACTACCACTACTACTACTACTACTAATAATAATAATAATAAATACATGAATACATAAATACATAAATACATAAATACATAAATACATAAATACATAAA
>CAIGQQ010007036.1:1495039-1514837 GCA_903798035.1 Danio albolineatus | reverse complement strand
ATTATTATTATTATTATTATTATTATTATTATTATTATTATTATTATTATTATTATTATTATTATTATGATTATTATTATTACTAATCTTTTTTATTATTATCAATATTATTATTATTGTTTATTTTTTATTTTTTATTTACTTTTTATATTTTGTTTATTTATTATTTGACACAAACCATTGCAGAAGTGTTCTGACCAACAGGCCCATGTCAGTAGGCAACATTTCTTAATAAATAACCTACTATAAATTAAAATCATTAACAGACGCTATATATTTTTGTTTTCACAAGCTTCGGAGATGCTAATTCCGCTTTTAAATAATAGGTCACCTATAGGTTTCATCATGAGCCACGGCTGCGTTCAAAATACCATAAATGATTTCAAAGTGCATTACGAAGGGAACGCAATTGACAATATGAAGATCGCTAAAACTGAACTGTAAAAAATACGTTGAAAGCAAATTACACCTATAAGAGAGATGAGTTAATAGTTTTATTTTTAATCATTATAAGTTTAAATGTTGGAACGTTCGAAAGGAATAGGGCATAGGGGGATAACTGGGAATAGAACACACCCAGAAGCTATGCCTCTAACTACAGCTCTACAGGTGTAGTTGCAAGCGTACAATTTTGCGAATGTTAGTTGGAACGATGGATTTGGGAAACGCCAAATCAACAAACTATGTTTGTAATGATGGAACTTGCGACATTAGTTGGCTAATGATGCTTTTCGGAAATGCAATCAATTAAGCTAACATGAGAAATTTGCTTGATGGATAGATGACTGAGGGAGAGGAGTTATTTCTGAAACAGGACTCCTTGTAACCATACCTCGAGAAGCATATTAAATTAAGGTGCAGTAACGTTAATTCTGATGCTGTACTCAAATTAATTTGTTGTGGTACTTATATATATATATATATATATATATATATATATATATATATATATATATATATATATATATATATATAGTTTACTGTAGTAAAGGCTAAAGTAAACTGTGGTAATTACTATTAGCTCATGATAGTTACTAATGATGCTACTTTAAGAGTTGTTAGTATAATACTCATTCCTAAATATTATTCATTGTGTTTTCCTTCTTTCAGCACCTATGGATTTTGTGGTAATGGGAAGAGACTTTGTAGGGATAACAGACAAGCCTTCGATAACTACAACTACAACTGCAACAACTACAACCACAACACCAGCGGATGGTAAGAACACACTGATGTTTTCACAAGTAATGCAATGGAATATCTGATAAGAAACTGAAGCGTGAAGCAAAAAAAAAAGTTGATCTATTTAGACAGAGGAGACAAACCACAAGCTTTGGATGTTTATACCAGATTTATATTTTCTAAACGCAATTCTTTTGCACACCAACATATAGGTATCCTTAAAGTACAAATTAAGTCAGAATCCATACCTGTCAACATTGGGATGTGAAAATAAGGAATCATTTATGCTCATTTAGGAAAAAAATTATTTGTGTTTGAAAAAAAACCTCATAAAGATTGACATCTTTAGATGTTATTATTATTAATTATGTGTATATGTCTGTTCAAACGCACCTAAAACCCAGTATCCACTTTCGCTCTGCTTCTAATCGAGTGTACAGAATCCGTTTGGGAAACAGCGTCTGTTTATCACTACGGACGCGTCAGCTGAAAGTCACGCACCACTATGATGTTTTGAGAATTGTATAGGAGGAGCGACGGCACCTGTAATGAAAAGGAAAGGGAATCCCGCCGTTTTTATGCTTATTTCAGAGTGTTTCATGCCTAAATAAACCGAAAGCACAGACAGATTCCAACAGATTTAAGAGCAAGGGGCGGCCCCTGGTGGTTCGGCGGTATGGGTTGCGTATAGGGAGGATCAGTTCTTTAATGTTTATTGACATCTGTCGGAGAACGACTAAAAATACGGGAGAAATACGGGAAAATACATTTACGGCATGATAGCGGGATTGAACTGTAAAATACGGGAGAATCCCGGGAAAAACGGGAGGGTTGACAGGTATGAGAATCGTATACCGGTCCATGTCTAGTTAGCCACGCCCACTACCTCAGAATACCTGCATTTTTAGATTACAAGGGCAAGCTATTTTTTTTTTGGTTCATAATTCATTCACAGATGAATTACGGTATGATAACCTTGGATAAAAATATCACGGTTTCACGGTATGACAGTATTGTTTTTACTGCTCTAAAATATATTCTTTTTAAATGTCTGGGTAAAAACAAAACCTTTTCCCCCCTTTGAACACAATATATTTTATTTTGAGAAACATTTATTTTGGAGCAGTAAACATTCATTCATTCATTCATTCATTTTCTTAGCGGCTTAGTCCCTTTATTAATCCGGGGTCGCCACAGCGGAATGAACCGCCAACTTATCCAGCATTTGTTTTACACAGCGTATGCCCTTACAGCCACAACCCATCTCTGGGAAAAGCAGTAAACATGTCAGGCTAAATAGTTCAAGTGAATCGTTGACTTCTGCTGTCTTCATTTGTTTCAAAAACACAGATGTCTTTACAATTTACACCAAAAAAATAAATAAAAATGTAAATAAAAAAATCTTACACATACCTTAGGAAGGGTATAACAGAAAATTTTGGTGGTATGAAAACCTTGACTTTTCCATACCACGGTATACCTTGAAAACGGTTATCATCCCATGCCTAGTAATTATAGAGGTACAAACCTGAAACAAGTTTCTCTAAGTAAAAACAGTCTTTATTGAACTTTTTTACTTGTAATATGAGTGCAATCGTACCAAATAACAGAAGTGAACCGTCAACTGTACAACAAACTATTGTTTTCGTGTGTCTGTGTGTCATCTTGCTACAAGCATGATGTTCTAAATATTTTTATTATCGTCATTTATGAGGGATTTTGTAACACGAATGATGACACTGACAACGGTGGTGAGGATCCAGTCGCAGTTTTAAATTATAAGTCAGTACAGCAGTGGTCATCAGGGGCAAACCGATGTATACAGGTAATCAAAATCGTGGTCTATAAACAGGCGGAAGGTCAAAAGGCTGGCAGCAGGCAAGGATAAACAATTAGCAAGGCTAGGGTCGAAACACGGAAAAACAGGAACAAATGAAACGCGCTGTATGTCACTTACAAATAAACAATATTCAGCGACGACTGTGTGTGTATGTGGTGCTTATGTAGTGCGTGTAATCAGCCTTTGACAGTCCTCCGGTGGTGTGTGTGCAATCAATCACGATATGGAGCAGAAGTGTGTGTGTGTGCTGTATGACTGGAATTGTAGTCCATTTACAAGCCGATCTGTAGTTCATGAGATGAGTGTGTGTCAACCCAAGCAGCAACCTCCCGCACTCCCTTGGGAAGCCAATGCGGAAGTAACTAAAACTGCAATTCATCGAAATTCCGCTAGTCCTGGCTCCATATGGAGCAAATTTCTAATGAGCCCACTGTTAAAATGGCCAACTTTACAGCAGAAAAAAGGTGTTTACAGCCTGGTACAAAGAACTATTTTGGTTCATATAGCTTATATTACCCTTTATGACAACGCTGAGGGGGGTGAATATTTTTATAACTCATCCGTTTCCTTTATATTAAGCTAAATTAAGTTTGCATAATTAAGGGTGTGACCACCTGAGTGACAGCTAGTCCCGCTGGTCGCCATCACATCACCTCAGCTGATTACAGCTGATTAGCCGCTGATCTCGGCTTATTCATTGTATTTTTGTGTTGTTTTATGTGGCTTTACAAAGTCAGTTGCCTTTTGGAATTATTTCCTACAATTATCAGATAATATGGCATGCTGTGTGCACTTAATAGTGCTCACAAACCATTCACGTGGCCTCCGTTTCCCAGGTGAGTGAAATTATATACTTATACCATCTCTATTAATGTAATTGCTTTATTTAGGATAATTTATGATTTATAATGTTCTTCAGAACTCTAATGCACTCCAGAATCTGACAGATTGATCAGCTGTAGGCTATAAAATCGTCATCTGAAGCGTTGTCATACAGTGTTCTGCCTGTATTTCCTAAATAGCTCTGCATTTACTAACACAGACTATATCTGAAGTATTTGGATGTAATTCGCACTTTCTTTCTGTTGAAAAATGTCATAAGAACGATGTTGAGTGGCTTGATGTATTACATATTATAAATGTTATAAATGTTGAGTTTTAAATGTTATAAATGTTGAGTTATAAATGTTATAAATGTTGAGTGGCTAAACACTTGATATTGATATAGTGTACAACCAAGCACATGTGGTCAGAACACAAACGAGTCGCAGGTAATGAAATATTATGTGTTTCTCCCATAAGAAAGCTCTTAGCTAAATGCCAGCATGCGTCCTGTAGCTCCGCTCACGCTCCGCCCACGCTCCGCCTCTTTGCCCTTGTTTGGTATGCCGCAGTTGGTGCGATGACGCGCGAGCAAAATGGCGACGATTGGCCACGCCTACTAGTAGCTTCTTTTGGGTTCATCAGAAACCTATGGGTGACGTCACGGATACTACGTCCATATCTTTTACAGTCTATGGTGTCAACCAGCGATCTCTGGCTGTAGATCGCTGGTGATCGTGACAGATTTATACGCATGAATAGTCCTCACTTTAGATCAGGTCACAAAACTGCATGAGGATGAATTAATAAAGCAGTTATTAACATACATAGTAGCCATTACTATATGCCTGAATAATAAAATATATAAATGTTGATTTTAATAGTTTATGAATCGTTTACTAACTAACTGTGAATGATTCTAAAAGCCACCAGCTACTCTTAAATAAAAATGGTTTGTAAATAATGCAATACTGAATTTAATAATGAACAATTAATAAGTAATGAAGTATGAAAACACAACTATTAAGCACATAATAAATGTGCTTACAAGTCAAGAATACAGCATATGCAGCTGTATTTATAAACTGCTTACTAACATCTGTTAATGTAGAGTTAATACTTAATCAATGATGAATTAACTATTTGCTAATGCTTAATAAATGCTTCATCGTGTGTATTCATTATAACGTGCTACCTATTTAGTTGTTTGATAATAAACGTGCGTTTCCTTCTTAAAAACACAATCTTGTACATAAATGTTGCTAGCGTTATATTGTAGCCCAGTTTGTGCTGTTTACAGTGATATTCGACTTTAGCCACTTGTGTTTATAAGCATCTGAAAAAAGGACAAATGTCAGGGCACATCAGAACTTCTCCAGTCCACCAAAACCAGTGTTGGGTGTAACGCGTTACTGTAATTAAATTACTTTTCCACTGAAAAAGTAAAGTAACTAATTACTGTTCATTTTTAGGTATTTTAATTACAGTTACTTATAATGTACCTGCGTTACATTGTAAAATAATTAAACTCGCTGAATAATCTTACACAATTTTATTAATTTATGTTCTAAAGGTAAAAGTAAACTCTGGCGCTTTTAAAATCATCGTAGTGCAGATGCATGTGATAGCGCCACGCGCCAGTTTGCTGCTAGTCATAAAGCGGAAGATGTCGGACTCAGCTGAAGCGAGTGGCTGTTTTACCAAATGAAAATATTCCCAGACAAGAACATTACAGTATTAATCTATTTATTTTTCCTCATTGCGCGCCTGCGTGCTGTAGCGCGCGGCTTTTTCAAGGCTATCGCGCACCTTACATGGGCTGGTTAATTACTATGAGAAAGGCTAGGATGACTACGCAGATGTGACAGAGGGAGTCTGTGAATTTAACATGACTGATGCTGCTCTGTTTACAGAGTAATAAGACACCTTTTGCTCGATCGGATCACAGGTAAACAAGAGAGACACAATCCAGTTCAAAAACATGCCGTATAAATCTTAAGCCTTTTGTCCACTTCCGATCATACTGCACGGGCTTTCATTCTAATACCGCCAAAAATAATGCTTTTTTGTAAAGATGGCCAGATCGTGCCTGATCTATAGATATGCAGATTAATATTTAAGAAGGTTACATTGCATACTAAAAATTATTATGCATGTAATTATTATAGATTTTTTAAAAATAGAATATAATAAAGATGATTCAGAAAACTAAAAGACTAAACTATTTCATGTTTGACTCATATGTTTTATCTAAGTATTTATTATTTACAGAGTTACATTTTTTTATTATTTGTCCACTCAAAGTTTATAGGGATTTCAAGAAGTATTTAGTTAAGTTACTTATTGAGTAATTAAGTTACTTTTCAGACACAGTAATTAGATAAGTATTTTAAATACAACATTGATTAAGTAATTAGTAATTAATTACTTTTTAAAGTAACTTACCCAACACTGACCAAAACAACCTCAGATCCCAGATAACATCAAACTAGAGAGTATGGATAGTAAATACAAAGAAAGAGTACTAATTAAGGCTATCATGATTGTCCTAGTCCCTTTATCTATCACCTTCAAATTGTTACCCTCAGGTCGTCGATACAGTGTTCCCAGGTGTATCGTCCTCGCTCAGTTGATGGCTAGAAGATTGGATATTTGTTTAAAAATAGGTGCTCCATGTTCTTAAATGATTTATTTATGTACATATATATGCCAAATGTGAAATGCCAGAAGTCTCTGTGAGTGTATGCTGCAAATGAAATTTCCCTACGGGGACAAATAAAGTTAACTAACTAACTAACTAACATCATAATTTTTCCTTTAATAAAGCCGACTCTCTCTATCTCTCTGTGTGTGTGTCCTAAAGCCTCCATCAGGCTGATTGGCGGTGTGCATCGCTGCGAGGGCCGTGTGGAGATTTACCTGCGAGGAGAATGGGGAACGGTGTGCGATGACGCCTGGGATCTTACCGATGGTACGGTGGTGTGCAGACAGATGGGCTGCGGCGGGGCAAGAGTGGCCCAGGGCATGGCGTTTTTCGGTCCCGGTCGCGGCACCATCCACATGGACAATCTGAAGTGCACGGGCGCAGAAGCCACTCTCATCCGCTGCTCACACATAGCGTGGAACGTCCACAACTGTGACCATTCAGAGGACGCCAGTGTCACATGTGCACTCTAATGACTCCGCCCACCACAGGCCACTCCCACCTGGCTGATCCAATGGAAACACTGGAGTGGAACGGGACTTGTATAAGTTGTACATAACACCTCACGCCAACCTTGATGGATAAATAAAAAATAAATAGTTATTTGGGTTGGAAACAAGAAGAAGAAAAAGTAAGTTATGTCAATACTGTTATACAGGGTGGATGCAAAGTAACTAGGTGTCAAAGGGGGCCTATTATGCAAAAATCACTTTGAACATAGCCGTGTGGTAAGAGTGTGTGAATATAACCAGCCTCTAATGGTAAAAAGTCTGCAGAAACACTCTCATTGACATTCTCCCTTTGTGCGCGTCATTAGAGAGGGAAAGCCCCGCCCACTAGTAACCCTCTCTCCCTCATTAGCATACGATGTTAGTCTTTGAATCTGCCACACAGGCATTCACAGCTCCGCCCTCTTTTGAAATGAGCACAAGCTCATTTGAATTTAAAGCGACAGTGTCACGGTTGTTTGCAAGAAAGCGGACACAGTTGCAGCAATGAACTATACAAAGGGGTTTAATGACAGAATAAGGTACAAGAAGACAGACAGAAAGGGATGACAAGGTCCAAATGGTAGTGGCAACAACACAGGAAAGCCAGTGGTAGAGACAAGATGACTCTAAAATGAACAGCCAGCCAGAAGTAGGAGCAACAGTGGTCAAAACCAGACTGGCAGGCCAGGGAGGTCAGAACAGGGGACAGAATTGGGCAATCTGATAAAACAGAAACTGAAATAAAGACTTCTAAAAAGTATATATTAATGAAAACAGTCTGCAGAAACACTTTGATTGACATTCTCACTTTTGTATGCGTCATCAGAGAGGAAAAAGCCCCGCCCACTAGTAACCCTCTCTCCCTCATTAGCATACGATATTAGTCTTGTCTTTGAATCTGCCACTATGTTGACACACAGGCATTCACAGCTCCGCCCTCGTTTCAAGCCACGTAAACTCCAGACTGGCAGGCCAGGGAGGTCAGGACACGGGATAGGATTGGGCAATCTGATTAAACAGAAACTGAAATAAAGACTTCTACACTCTCAGAAATAAAGGTATGGGAGCTGTCACTGGGGCAGAACCTTTTCAAAAGATACATATTTGTACCCAATGAGTCCACAGTTGTACCTCAAAGGTGCATATTAGTGCCCAAATGTACCTGAAAAGTACCTTTGAGGTAGTGATGGCTGACGTGAAACTGACGTTTCGACAGTGTCGAGATCCCGAAGCGCAAGTGTTTCAAAACACTGCACCGAAGCAGGATCCGAAACACCTAGGTCACGTGACTAAAGTGTTTCGAACCACCAGGTCACGTGACTAAAGTGTTTCGAACCACCAGGTCACGTGACTAAAGTGTTTCGAACCACCAGGTCACGTGACTAAAGTGTTTTGAAACACCTGGTCACGTGACTTAAGTGATTCAAAGCATCGATCAGTTCAGAAACGCTTCGAAACCTGGCAAATCCCCATTTGGCTGACAGGGTCAAAATAAACTTCTGTCTCATATGGTCTGGTGGACCGTGTGTGTGAATGTTGCTACTGTGCTTCAAATGGCTTTTGGGTTCGAATCTTGAATTGTACAAACACTCCAAAATCATGGTTTTATGTATTTTAATCATGTGACTGTTTTATGGTGTAGTTTGGATAGGATACAGCTGCTGATACGCCATCGATATAGCATCATTTCTGTAACACTATAATAATAATTAATATTTTTACAGTACTGTGATGATTGGGTTTAGGGGAAATATTAATAACATACAATAAATAGTCAATTTTATGAAAAATATAAATAATTATTATAAATAATACTTCTGGCCACAGCCGTAGGTGATCTAGCAACAGCCCTGTTTTATGACCAAAACAAGACATATTTATTCACAGTGTTTATTCGTATGTCAGACCAATGTTGAAACGAAACGATACAAGAACAGAACAATTCAAACTGATATTAAAGGATTTCAAAATTATTGTAACAGCCTGGATTCGAACCCACTATACTTGCATTGTAGTAAGGAACCCTACTTGTTCCACTATATCGCTTGAAGATCTGACCCTTCAAAGTGGGGTTTAACACCTTCATTTGCTCAACTGGTTGTTTGCTGAAGCTGTTCCAGTGCAATACATAGAATATGACCACTAGATGTCACTGTAGAGTGGGGTTTCGAAACGTTTCGAAGCCTCGACACATTTCCTTCGACTGTTTCAGTATTTCATGAAGCCTCGCTTTGCCCACCACTAGCTGTACCTTTATTTCTGAGAGTGTAGAATAAGACAAGCTCACATGAAACGAACCAGCAAAGAAATAAGAACACACAGCACAACATATAGAACAAAGCACACGAGAGACAGGTGAACACAATCAGGATAACAAGGTCTAAATAAGAGGGCGGGTTGACTAAAAACGAGGAGGAAAGACAAGAGGAACACATGGCCAACACAAATTAAGTCACAATGTAAATGAGTACAGGATAAATAGGCAAACGTTAAATACGGTAACACTTTATTTTGATGGTCCATTTGAGTATTAGTAGACTGTCTTCTAATTATCTGTTAATACTGACATTCAACAGACATTTAACTGACTATAAGAAACTTTGCAAGTACATCAACTTACACTAACCCCAACCTAACAGTCTACTTATAATCTAATGAGAATTAATTGGCATGTTGATGCAATGTAATGCAATCTAAACAAATGGACCATCAAAATAAAGTGTGACCTTAAACACAGACAGGACAGACAAGACTGTCAAGTCAGGGCCATGACAGATAGTGACCAAAACGCCACAATTAGTGTCACGGTTGGGTATCACAAAAAACAAGGGAAAGATCCAAGTGCAGCAAAACACATTTAATGTAAAAGAATGAAGACAAAATGACAAGGGGATAGGCAAAGTACCAAAACGTGAAGTGCAAAAAATTAAGCACAAGAGTGAATCAAGTAAAAAATACAACAACAGGAATCCAAAAATATAGTGATGATACTAACAAACAAACCAGACGCGATGAACCAGACCACAAATAAGGCAGGACAGAACTAACACAACACTGCAAATCCAAAGGCAAACTAAACACAACACAACAGGGCTTATAAAAGACAAACCTAATTAGACAATGAGACACGGCTGGAAACAAGGAGTGATCACATGACTACGAAACAAAACACAAAAACCCAAACTAAAGCTGGTGCCCTAGAAGACCACCAGAGGGCACTGCAGCAGGTGTGACAATTAGGATCAAAGCCTAAAAGGGTCAGTTTCAGTGAGGTAGAACACATTAACACTGTGGTATTTTGAAATTGGTCCCCTTTAAAAATAGAGTACCTTGTTGTAATTCTGCATTTCACGACTGATGCTAGAGCTCCACGATATTGGAATAAAACAGACATCGTGTTATTTTCTTTTACTGCGATAAATATTCCTCCACTGAGAAAATGAGCAATATTGTTGTTGAGTATTGCAATAATAATAATACTTCTTATAATATAACATCCCCCTTATTTATTAGCTATGTTTTTACATCATTTATTTATTTAAGGATATTAAAGGACACCTATAGTGAAAAATCTACTTTTGAAGCTGTTTGGACAGACATATGTGTAGGTACAGTGTATCGACAGTCATATTAGACTGATATAAACACACACAGTCCTTTTTTTTTTCAATTTAACAACATAAAAACCAATTGGAGCGGTTTTGAGACCAACCACAACTTGACGTAGGAGTGCGGTTTCCCCGCCCACCGAATTGATTGACAGCTGGGTATTAACATGTCTCCGTAGTAACGCGTATAATCATATCAACAAGACAGGACGTGTGCAAAGCAACCGGGAATAAAAGATCTGTTCAGCGCTCTGTGATCATCAGTCATCATCAGATATGATCAAGAGTGAGTTTCACAAGTTTAACACGTGTTTTAAACAGTGCATGTTCATGAATTACAGTCATTTACTTCAGCTTTACTCCATCAGCACAGCCGCGTGTCAGGACAATTATAAAAGAAGACGCTTCAATCCCAGTTTGTGGATGTAAATCAGGTTTATTTTGTACATTAACATAACAGATACCCATACAGCAGTGGAGATTAGCCTGTCTCCTGTGTCTGTGTGAACTTTGTAACGACATTGTGTGTGACTCATCGTTGTAATTCCACATCAAACACTCATTGGTAAAGTTCTTACTGTAGTATTTCTCACAAATGTTACGTGAGATCTGCTTCCTTCATGTCTGTCTGTTGTCTGACGCAGCCGAGGGCGGAGATTGAGGCACGCTGACAGGCATGTGGGAACGGTGGGCGGGGAGGACCAGCATTAAAGGCACAGTACACAAAAACAGCAAAAAGTTTTTTAGAGCTATAATGCACATACTGAACTACTGAAAGCTTTAATCTATAATCTGATAAGTGTTTTGTGCTGAAACTTTACAGACACATTCTGGAGACACAAAAGACCTATATTAAAGAGCCCATATGTTGGGTTGAGAACGGTTAAATGTCACTTTTTGAAGTCCCAAACAACAGGATGATATGTATGCAAGGTTAAAAAACACTTTCGATGTCTTATAATATCTATTTATTTTTACCTCATTTTCCCACCGACTCCCATATGAATCGTCTGAGCGAGTCTTTTTCCCCAAGCACCTCCTTTCCGTGACGCTACCACGTCACGCTACCACGTCACGTCACCACGTCACGTCCGTGTCAACAGCCCAATGCCAGAACATATTGAAAAACATCACTGCAGTTGTACAACAGCGTATTGCTATATTCTTCATCATAACAACAAACATTCAGTAATAATGAACACTTCATGGACTATTGTAAGCCAACAAATAGTTACATTCGGCAGTAAGCTAAATGGCTACCGCTACATGCTGCACGGAGCAAACACAATACAGACAACTACATCCATATTTACCTTGTTACAGTGAACAAGACTGGAAGAACACGCTGGTCCAAATAAACTGGGTATTGATCCATCCTTTAACAACAACCGTGCAACAAATCCCGCGTTATAAGCGTGTAGATTGGTGTAGCTCTCTTCAGAGAAATGACGCGAACACAGCACCATGTTGGAGATATAATTATCAGGTATTTTACGAAAAAAACCTCAACCACTCCAGGTAGGGAAAAGAGATTTCCAGGTAGGGAAAATAACACCGCTTTTCCCTCGCACTTCAGAGCACAGCGTCTGCGGGTCATGATTTAACCGGAATGCCGATAAGTTCAGTAAAGTTAGCAACATTCGCAGATTCGTGTTTTCCGGATCAATAACTCATGACCGAAACATTGTTCCTACACAAATAGCACCTCTTTTCAACCGTCGCAATGTATACAATCACCTACAACCTTATTTTCCTAAAAATGAGCTTTGCCTACGCGCTGGATGCATAATATTAAACTCTGTGTGCAGGCGGCAGAGAGAGACCGGTCCTTAGGGACCGTCTACAAAGAGCAAAACACGAAAACCAATACTACAAAAGCTCCCATACTTCTCTCTAAATCTTTATACTGTCATCAAACTCAGATCACACGTCACTGCTGTCCCGCTGGTTATACTACAACACTTATTGCGATACAGCGCTTGTTTTTTTATTTTTATTTTACTTGATTCAGTGCTTGTTGTCTTCCACTTTCTCTTCCTGTCTGTGGGCGGGGCCGGGGAGGTAAATTTTCCCAGGGTCTGCGCGCGCAACTAGTGGGCGGGGCTTATGTTTCGCGTTGACGTCAAGCCGAACTGGCTAAAGACTCGTTCTAATAACGATTCATTTAAACAACGAGTCGACTCTTTTATATATGAATCAATCGTTTTAAACACTGTGCACTTTCAGATTTAAGCCTTAGCTGGACATTTCACTTTACTTAGAGCTGTGGTACACACTGCATGAAAGGTCATTTTCAAAAATCCATAATAGGGGCTCTTTAAATCTAGAAAAAGGTGTAAGCTATAGTGCCCTTTAAAATAAACATAAAAATAATTTTTTTTTTAGATCTGACATTCTTATTCAGACAAAAAAAAAAAACAGTGTGAAGGTTTTAATGAGTGAAAACTAAACATAACATTGCAGATTCTCAGATTGCGATATCCATGCTGTAACAATATATTTTGTAACCTTAAACAACAGTTTCACAATAACAAAAAAAAACGGTAACACTTTATTTTGATGGTCCATTTGAGTATTAGTAGACTGTCTACTTAATATCTGTTGGTTTTGACATTCAACAGACATTTAACTGACTATATGAAACTTTGCAAGTACATGTCAACTTACACTAACCCTAACCTAACAGTCTACTTATAATTTAATGAGAATTAGTTGCAATGTAACTTAAATTCAACAAACGCACCATCAAAAAAAAGTGTGACCAAAAAAAATTGTTGCTAAGACTTGTTCCTTTTGTGGAAAAGCAGCTCTGCTGACTTTAAAAAAGGTGTCAGTGATATAAACAATATTTAGACAAGTCAACTTAAGATTGTTTGTTTTCTGGAATTTTCGACTGTTTGAAACTTTTTAAGTTGTGACAATTAAAATAATCTGCCAGTAAAACTTGACTTTCAAAAGTTGAGTGAACAAAAACCCCAAAAGGAAATTACTACCAAGTTTGTTTGTTTGTTTTTTATTTTGTTTTACAGTGTATCAACATGGGAAATATGTAATCCAGGGCCGCACGGTGGCTCAGTGGTTAGCACTTTCGCCTCACAGCAAGAAGGTGGCTGGTTTGAGTCCCGACTGGGACAGTTGGCGTTTCTGTGTGGAGTTTGCATGTCCGAGATGGTTTGGGTTTCCTCCGGGTGCTCCAGTTTCCCCCCACAGTCCAAACACATGCGCTATAGGGGAATTGAGGAACTAAGTTGGCAATAGTGTATGAGTGTGTATGGGTGTTTCCCAGTACTGGGTTGTGACTGGAAGGGCATCTGCTGTGTAAAACATATGCCGGACTGGTTGGTGGTTCATTCTGCTGTGGTGACCCCTAATAAAAAAAGGGATTTTCCTTCAGCTTAGTGCCTTTTTTCATCAGGGGTTGCCACAGTGGAATGAACCACCAACTTATCCAGTATACGTTTTACACAGTGGATGCCCTTCCAGCTGAAACCAAGTACTGGGAAACACCCAGACACACTCATGCACACACATTCACTATGGACAATTTAGTTTATTCAATTCCCCTATAGCGCATGTGTTTGGACTGTGGGGGAAACCGGAGCAACCGGAGGAAACCCACACCAACACGGGGAGAACATGCAAACTCCACACAGAAATGCCAACTGGCCCAGCTGGGACTCGAACTACAGTAATGACCTTTTTCCTGTGAGAAGACAGTGCTAACCACTGAGCCACCATTCCGCAAAATCTTTGGTAATTTTAGTCAGTTTTAGTCAGATTTTCTTTAGAGCTTGGTTACTTTTCACCCACCCTGCACACATAATAAACAATATGAATGACAATTCTAATTATGCACTTTATAAAGTATATGAATGTGTACGCTTAAGTGAGTAAATATGCTGAACATATTTGAAGCTATTGATAATACAGTGGAAACCAAAGTTTTAGATTCTCCTCTCTTTAGGTTGTCGTTTTAATATAGTTTGGAAGCAGCGGATTTATTATGCCATACAAAAACTGATGTACTGTACTGTTACTACTCGCTCTTTTTCTAATTATAAAAGATTTGATACTGAAAGTGGCTCTGTTTCATTAATAAGTTGGTTTTAAATGTGTGCATATCTTGTATCTGAATATTTTTTTGCAGAATGAAAAACAGCATTTGTTATGCAGTCATAAAAAAAGGTTCTCAGGTCAATTTTAGTTGGAAAAACATTGATTTTAATGCAAAATGTTTTCATTTTTTTCTGTCTTTTTGTTTCTCTTCCTTCTTTTTGAATTGATGGGATAAAAGAGGTTTTGCATTTGAACAGGCTACATGCACAGCTAGTGTTTTTCAGCCAGTGATGAAGCGCCTATGGAAGTCCAAAGAGGCCATGCATTAAAATATTTTTTCTCTCTTTTGTTATCTCGTGATCTCCACATAACAACTCGTTTTCTTGTGATCTCGATATAACAAAAAGTTATTGTTGTTAAACTAGAACTGATACTGTACTGAGTACAGACAAAACTAACTGAAACTAACTAAAATAGTAATAAAAACCTCCTTTGTTTTCGTCTTTGTATATGTATTTAATACATAATCTTACTGTGAGTCTTTTAGAAGTGAATCTGTTTACTTCGCGCTGCAGGTGTTTGACCCGTACGGCACCTCAGAGTCTGTAGTCCTGCTGCCATTGGCCAGATTGAGCCGGTTCTGCTCCAGTCCTCGCTGTTGCTCCCGCGACAAAAACAACGAGTGGACATGACATAAGCACAGTGATATTATTAAATACAGAGAGTTAAATCTATTACTTTAACATGTTTGTACCCAATAATGAGAATACCTCTCAACATTGGGATGTGAAAATAAGGGATTTAGGACAAAATTAGTTGTGTCATCTTTAGCTGTTATTATTATTAATGATGTGTATATGTCTGTTCAAACACACCCAAAACCCAGTATTCACTTTCACTACGCTTCAAACCACATGTACAGAATTCGTTTGGGAAACAGCGTCTATTTATCACTATGGAGCGTGTCTGACAGTCACGCACCGCTTTATGACTGTTTTGAGGATTGCACAGGAGGAGCGACGGCACCTGTAATGAAAAGGAAAGGGAATCCTGCCGTTTTTATATGTATTTCAAAGTGTTTTATGCCTAAATAAACCGAAAGCACAGAACTGAAGCACATTTAAGAGCAAGGGGCGGCCCCTGGTGGTTCGGCGGTATGGGTTGCATACATACCTGTCAACATTTGGATGTGAAAATAGGGGATCATACCCCCCCCCCCCCCCCCCCCCCCCCCCCCCAAAAAAAACAGAAAAAAAAACCAACTTATTACATGTGTCCTGTTAGAGCCGTTTCAAAGTATATAAACAGTTAAACAGTCAGTAATAATTTTTTAGATTATTATTTACAAAAGAAAATGTAATAGTATACGTTAGCAAACAGTTTAGCTTATGAAAATTACCTGTTATAAAGAAATAGGATCAAGTTATCAAATCTTATTCATCTTTTCCTCACTGTATAACTTACACACTATGAATAAAGAGCAGTGAATGAATCTCATTTATTTAGATTATTCGTTTGATTACATTAAATAACAGAGGTGTCACTGTTATAAATAAAAGAAGTTTACATATATAGTTATAATGAAAGCATTCGATTGCTTTCCTAAAGTTTTATGCTCATTTAGGAAAAAAATGTTTGTGTTTGAAAAAAACCTCATCAAGATCGACATCTTTAGATGTTATTATTATTATTAATTATGTGTATATGTCTGTTCAAACACAAAACCCAGTATCCACTTTCGCTCTGCTTCTAATCGAGTGTACAGAATCCGTTTGGGAAACAGCGTCTATTTATCATTACGGGCGCGTCAGCTGACAGTCACGCACCACTTTATGACTGTTTTGAGGATTGTATAGGAGGAGCGACGGTACCTGTAATGAAAAGGAAAGGGAATCCTGCCGTCTTTATGTTTATTTCAGAGTGTTTCACGCCTAAATAAACCGAAAGCACAGAGATTCCAACAGATTTAGGAGCAAGGGCGGCCCCTGGTGGTTCGGCGGTATGGGTTGCGTATAGGGAGGATCGGCTCTTTAATTATTATTGACACCCGTCGGAGAACGGCTGAAAATACGGGAGAAATACGGGAAAATACATTTACGGGATGATAGCGGGAAAGAGTTGTAAAATACGGGAGAATCCCGGGAAAAACGGGAGGGTTGACAGGTATGGTTGCATATAGGGAGGATCGGCTCTTTAATGTTTATCGCCACCCTTCAGAGAAAGACTGAAAATACGGGAGAAATACAGGAAAACACCTTTACGGGATGATAGCGGGATAGAACTGTAAAATATGGGAGAATCCTGGGAAAAACGGGAGGGTTGACAGGTATGACAATGAGTTTTATTTTTGTATCGCGATCGCAAACGAATCTTTTTAACCGGATCTTCTAAATGAACCGGTTGAACTAGTTCACCAAATCGAACCGAATCATTTGAAACGATTCGCGTCTCCAATTAGCACTTATCAACAAACTACTTACTTTTTAACAAGCCTAATACCCGCCTCTGACTCTAAATAAGCCAATTTTTATTCTTATTCAGTTATTAGAACAGTAACGTTACACTGAGATCAAACTTGAGAAGCTGTGAGCCGATAATACTACGCATGCGTGATACAGTGAACCAAACTCAAACACACGACAGCCAGCTGTGATTGAACTAAACAAGAACAACTGCACCGCGGGGAAACCGGGGGCTTAAATGAGAGGGTCTGGTGAAGAAACGTAAGTTTATTTCATGACAGAAAATCGTAATGGAGTTTAAATAAGTAAATCATGCTTCAGTTGGGTTGCAGAACTTTACTGTAGGACATATTTCAGACCATGGTGATGTTTAACTGACTGAACTATTGCTATCGCTTGCTGACTACATCATTTTAGTATGTTGAGTCACAACATCTGCATTAAATATTTGAACTTTCCATCACTACTGTGTATCTAACCTCAGAAGCAGCCTTGCACACATATTGTACTTAAGGCTGCTCTCTTGTGGGCTGTTGTATTTAAATTTGAGGATGGGTAGATGGTAGTGGTAGATGGTAGTGGAATGAATGGTAGTATACAATGAGAAAATGAATAGCTGAGTTTTTATTATACAATATTTATTCTGATGATTTCGAATCCTGCACCTAACAAATATTGTTATTTAGAAAAAAAAACATAACTAATAATGAAACTATTAAAAGCTAAACTAAAAATAAGCAATTTAGAAATATAGAAACTAATAAAAACTAGTAAATCTCCTTCTAAAAACTAATTAAACTAACTGAATTTGCAAACAAAAAGTCAAAACGAAAAATAGAAACTAAAACTAATGAAAAATCCAAAACTATTATAACCCTGGTACTGTCATCATGACAAAGATAAAGCTAAAACGTTGAAGAAAATGTGCTCAGTTTACAATAATAACCGCTAATAACACAACAATGACCTCATCCTGCACTGTAAAAAGTAATGAGTTGAATTTACTTTAAAAAAGTGTGGGAACTGATTGCCTCAAATTTCTTAAGAAAATTAATTCATAATTCTGGAGATAAAAAAAGCTCACTAAAACTTGGCACATGTAACTCGCATATTTTTGTAGATATATAACTACAAAATGAGAGTGAACTCAACTTGACAAGTTAACCCAACTTACAAAAGCAAGTTAATCCAAATATACACAACTCAAACACAACAGTAGTCTTAACTGCACTGCTTGTTCATTTTACTAAGAAAATGTGTGGAAACTGATTGCCTTACATTTCTTAAGTAAACTACTAAAAACACTAAGTTAATAAAACAAGACAGACAACAGATTGGCAGAACACTAAAACATTTATTTAACCATAACACAATTTCAGAGTCACAAGTCACAAAGAGGACATTTGCCCATAAATCACAGTTTTACCTTTTTTCTTTTTTGTTCAATGCACAAATAAACAAATGAACAGTACATTGAACACTGTGCAAAGCTTAGTGCTGTAGAAATCATTTTTCAACAAAGCAGAAAAATCTCTTAAAACTCCATTATAACACCACTTACAGTAGGTAAAATGTCACATAACCTCATCATTAAACAATATGAACTCTCCTATTTTTTTTTTTATAGTACAGAACATTTTTTTAGTTCTGTTGATTTAACATTCTTTTGAAGAATAAACATTCTAAAACCAACCACTTAAAGGTACAGTTCACCCAAAAATAACATTATAAACACCATTTACTCCAGTGGTTTCAAGTCTTTTGGAGTTTCTTCCTCCTGTTGACCACAAAATATATTTTGTGGTATACAGATACAGTATATACGGAAGTCCTAAGAGGCCATGCATTAGAATATTTTTGCTCTCGTTATGTCGTGATCACGACTTAATTATCTTGTGATCTCGACATAACAACTCGTTTTCTCGTGATCTCGACATAACAAAAAGTTGTTTTCTCGTCATCACGACTTATTTTTAAAATGTATTTATGTATTTATTATTGTTGTTATTATTAAAATAATAATAATAATTGAAAAGGAGGTTTTAGGAGACAATGTTTAGGTAGCTAGCTTGAAGCCAGTGGTGCTGTCTGCAAGAACAGAGGTCCAGTCTAGTCACTCCATTTAGTTGTCTTTATTATTCATCAGCAAGGATTTGTGCTTTGGAGGAAGGTGTGTGTGTGTGTGTGTATGTGTGTGGTTTCTGCAAGGAAATAACAAATACAATGGTTCAGTAATCAGAAAAGAAATAAATACAATGCTTCAGTCTACCAATAAACAAAGTGCATAACTGAACAGAAAAGATGGCAAACATGAAACATATGAGCATTTAAATAAACTTAAATCGTACAAAATCCACTTACATAGTCAGATACGCACACACCGGGACACAAAAGAAATCAGATTCAGTCCTCCTGCACAGTTCAGCCATGTGCTGCCCGAAAGAGCAAACTGTGGGCACAGGTGCCATTAATAAAGCCTTTGAGGCAGTCCTGATTGGCCAAAGATTGAGTGGGTGGAAACGCCTGTGATTAATGTACATTCATGATTATATTCATGTATATGATTATATATCATTATTTACAGTAATATTCCCTCAACTGTTACCATTTTAAAGCAACTCTATATGGCGCAA
>CAIGQQ010007036.1:1459023-1475696 GCA_903798035.1 Danio albolineatus | reverse complement strand
AATATGATTAAAGTATTTTTTCTATATATATTTTTTATATTATTAAATTAGGAAGTTCCACGGCTACTTTAATGTAATGCAGCTTTGGCTCACCACACCCAATCAAGTTTGGATTTTGGCCCTCCATATGAAAAATTTTGGGCACCCCTGCTCTATACAGTCTGTTGCTTTGCTTTAGTTTTTGAAACAGGAAGCAAAAAATTTCCCTTTGATGCATGCCTGGTGTTAAAATGATGACTAGCATTACTATACAAAAGTTGACAATACAATACACTTGGAACTCTTGACACAGAAATATTACTTATAAAACACAGCAGAGAAACAATTACCCTACCCTTAACCAATAACCAACCTTGAGTTTTGTGCATTTTCATGATATTAACCCTTCTATTAGTGTTAATGTAGTTAAGAAACTCAAGAAAAAGGCATAAGCCTAGGCATCCCTAAGCTTCTTGAATGCTATCAGCACTAGTAAAAGGAATGCATTTTTGTCAGCTCACAGTTGTGCATCATTTTTATAGTTCCCCACGTAAACAGCTCCACCATAATTAGTATTCCCCCAAAGTGAAAGGCAGAAGACTTTTAAAGACACATGACATACGCTACAAGCTCTATTCTGGACTAGGGCCGGTATAAGATTCTGACGGTATGATAACCTTCAAAAAAAATATCACGGTTTCACAGTATCACAGTATTGTGTTTACTGCTTTTAAAATATATTCTTTTTAAATGGCTGGGTTAAAAAACTTTTTTCGCCATTGAACACAATCGATTTTATTTTGAGATACAAGAGAGGAAGAATGAAAGAAAAAAATAATAATAAAGAACGTAAAATAAACTTAAGAGACATTTAAGAATCGATTACAGTGTACGAATTAAAGTCATTACAAAATGAAAAAGTCCTGTTTGATTTCTTATGTTCAGATCATGAAATTAAATTTAAATAATGACAAAATTCTTGCAATATGGTATGGTATTAGTAAATTTGCATTTGTGGATATGAACATTTTAGAAACATTTAAAGTATTTTGAAGTAGTAAGCATGTCAGGCTTAATAATTCAAACGAATCATTGCCTTCTGCTGTCTTTATTAGTTTCAATAACATAGATTTCTTTACAATTTAAATGGCTACTTTGGATATCTTTGGAAACACTGTTGTCCTAAAAACAAACAAACAAAAAAAGCAAAACAAAAAATCATCTACCTTAGGAACGGTATAGCAGAAAATTTTGGCGGTATGAAAACCTTGCCTTTTCCAAACCGCGGTATACCTTGTAAATGGTTATCGTCCCATGTCTATTCTGGACTAACTGAATTTATCCAAGTCTTTACTTGATGCATTCGACCATACCACTGGACAGTAATCTAGATAAGAAAGAACAATTGCTTGAACAATTGCATTCACCCACATTTTTATCATCACATGATCTCAATTAACAAAACAAAACAAAACAAAAAAAGACTTTAATGCGCACGCTAGAATTTGTTCGGTAAAAGTGTTTCCATCATAGTTTATGCGCATCTTATTAAATAAAAGGTTTATCCTACTCAGGATATGTCTTTTTAATGCACATTTTCAAAATCTATGTGCATCTTGGCTTTTCCATTAACCCTTTTTTAAGCGCATATCCAACACACACATAAAAGTAGGTGGATGGAAACATAGCTACTGTCAGGCGGGAGTTAAGTCATCCCATTTACATTTTTATGAGTGAACCACTGCTGTCATAGAGAGTCTCTAGTGTTACATATCACAATGATATCTGTCTAAAAAAAAAAAAAGGGGGATTTGCCAAAAATGAATAACAATTCATAGGCGGAGGTGTTTTTGTAACTGCTTGTTTGATATTACCCATCATACATGTGCATTTTCAACCCACATCGTTCTCCATCCGCTCTCTATCATCAGGCATTACCATAGAAGTGGCTTTAAGACAGCAGCTCATGTTTTTTTCATAACAGTACGGTCATAAAGCTTTTATGCATTTTATTTTTAGAAGCCTGCAGCAGCTGCAAAAACATAAAAAAAAACTTCTGCAATCACTCTGGTTATATAACAACAATGAGCTTCTTTAAGCAAGAATCCCTTTCTTCCACCCTTGCAGCATCCCCATCATCCCATCCTCCACACATCCTTCCATTCATTTACTGGCTCCCGCTCCACTCTCACAATAAAATTCTGTTGTTCTTTAAACAAATTCTAATGATGTGTCCTTCACATCTGCGCATTATTACAGCTACTTTTGATCTTAAACAGTAGCCATAATTTGATTTAAAATTAATGCACATCATACCTGTCAACCCTCTAGTTTTTCCTGGCATTCTCCTGTATTTTACAGTTCTATCCCGCTATCATCCCGTAAAGGTGTTGTCCCATATTTATCCTGTATTTTTAATCTTTCTATAAAGGGTGGTAATAAATGCCGATCCTGCCTATACGCAACCCATACCGCCGAACCAGCAGGGGCCGCCCCTTGCTCTTAAATGTGAGTCAGTTCTGTGCTTTCGTTTTTATTTAGGCATGAAAACAGTTTGAAATAAAAATAAAAATGGCAGGATTCCCTTCTATTTCATTACAGACGCCATCGCCCCTCCCATGCAACCCTTAAAACAGTCAGTTCATGTAGCGGTGCGTGACTGTCAGACGCGCTCCATAGTGAAAAATTTCCAATGCAGATTCTGTATGTGTGATTTGAAGTGGAGCGAAAGTGGACACTCTGGGTTTTGGGTGCGTGTTTGAACAGACATATTCACATAATTAATAATAATAATTATATTTTTAAAGTGACACCTCTGTTATGCAATCAAACAAAAAATCTAAATAAGACATTCATTCACTGCTCTTTAAATCAGAGTGTTTAAATTATACAGCGAAGAAAAGGTTCATGTGATTTGATAACTTGACTCAATTTCTTTATAATAGCTATTAATTTTAATAGGCTAAAATTTTAAAACGGCTAAATCATTTGCAATTTTTTGTGTATACCGTTTATTCTTTTTATGTAAATAATAATAATAACAATAATAATAATAATAATAATAAAAACATATTATTGACCATTTTAACTGCTTATTTACAATGTAACATCTCCAGATGAACATATTTACTTATTTAAGGTTTTTAATTTATAGGGGGGGATATGGGGTCCAGTGTAGTATCCAGTGAGTGGCAGTTCTGTGGGCGCAAATGCCTTGTTAAGTCAGAGATGAATGGCCAGACTGGTTCCAACTGATAAAAAGGCAACAGTAACTCAAATAACCACTCGATACAACCGAGGTCTGCAGAAGAGCATCTCTGAACGCACAACACGGCCAACCTTGAGGCAGATGGGCTACAGCAGCAGAAGACCACACCGGGTGCCGCTCCTGTCAGCTAAGAACAGGAAACTGAGGCTACAATTCACACAGGCTCACCAACACTGGACAGTAGAAGATTGGAGAAACGTCACCTGGTCTGATGAGTCTCCATTTCTGCTGCCACATTCGGATGGTTGGGTCAGAATTTGGCATCAACAACATAAAAAGCATGCATCCATCCAGCCTTGTATCAGCGGTTCAGGCTGCTGGTGGTGGTGTAATGGTGTGGGGGATATTTTCTTGACACCCTTTGGGCCCCTTAGTACCATTTGAGCATCGTGTCAACGCCACAGCCTACCTGAGTATTGCTGCTGACCATGTACATCTCTTTATGACCACAGTGTCTCCATCTTCTGATGGCTACTTCCAGCAGGATAACGCTCCATGTCATAAAGCGTGAATCATCTCAGACTGGTTTCTTGAACATGACAATGAGTTCACTGTACTCAAATGGCCTCCACAGTCACCAGAACTCAATCCAATAGAGCACATTTGGGATGTGGTGGAACGGGAGATTCGCATCATGGATGTGCAGGCGACAAATATGCAGCAACTACATGATGCAATCTTGTCAATATAGAGCAAAATCTCTGAGGAATATTTCCAGCACCTTGTTGAATCTCTGCTACGAAGGATTAAGGCAGTTCTGAAAGCAAAAGGGGGTCTAACCATTGTACTAGTAAGGTGCACCTAATAAAGTGGCCAGTAAGTGTACATCGCAGTAAATATTGCAATGTCAGTTTTTTCCGATATCATGCAGCCCTAGCTTTTATGTTCCCAGCTTAAATTGCTGACATCTTGAGATGATTTTGGTCTTTTGGTTCTCATGAGCACCAGGGGCGCCGCTAGCAATTTTGGGCCCCATGAAAAAATATGAGGATGGGCCCCCTACTACCAAGCTAGCTATCCAAACTCTTTTTCTGCAGTGTAGTTATACTGACCTATGCATTTTGTTATTGATTTTGTCCACTACTTATCAGTATTTAGTAAGAGCCATGGTTAGTAACGGCCATGACTGTAGCTAGCAGATTATTTATTGTTCAAATGTAAATGTAGTACAAAAACAGGAACAGTAATCAAATATTCACTGAAATTTTACATTTCTAAACACACAAAACACCAGTGTGTCACTATTTAAATAATTGTACTGCAATAGTGTCTCATACAATGTGCAATACACTTTGGTTGAGGATTTTGCAAGCAAGAAGGCCAGGCGTTTGGCACTTGGAATTTAAATTACTGTCAGGTTAATCAACAGACTGTTTCAAGTTTATTTATGTTGTGTTTATTTGGTTTGCAGTGTGCTGGAAATTTGCACTCTGTTATTATAAATATGTATTATAAATAAGTAATGGTCAGTTTAAACAAAAGAACATTTCTTATTTATGGGTCTCATTGTAATATAATTTTGTGTCTTATTGATTTAGTGTATAGTGTGTTATTTGGGATGCAGCTAATGAAATAAATGACCAAAATACTAAATAATACCAGCATGAGTATAACCGCATTCACCATCGGGAGGCGCTGTTTACCTGACGATCGCACTCAAGCATCTCTCTTCCCGCTACTGACGGACTGAACCATACAGTGAAAGGGGTGGGGGGGGGGGGTGCAATTTGACAGTGACTGATGTGACAGACACGAGGGGCAGATATAAGCAGTATTTTTAGTTATTTCTAATAAATTGTTTTACTTGTAATTTAGAGATACATTATTAATTACATTATAGTACTGTTATTAATTATAAAGCAGATCTCTGTGGGCCCCCTAGAGTGCACGGGCCCTTAGAATCGTCCTAACTTTCCCCCCCTTAGCGGCGCCCCTGATGAGCACCTTTAGGGTTTGGTTTATTTGCATAAATGTAAAAGCTGTGTTTTGACCTACATTAAAAACAGTATGCAAACCGAGAAGTACGTCCGAATTCATAGCATACTAAAAAAAAAAACAGTATGCAAGAAGTACCCAGATGACCTACTATTTCGGGCGAGATTCTGAAATGTGCATTCAATAAACCAGGGGTGTCCAATCCTGTTCCTGGAGATCTATCTTCCTGCAGAGTTCAGGTGTAACCTTGACCAAACACTTCTGTCTGGAATTACCAAGTGCTCCTTCAGATCCGACTTAGTTGGTTTAGTTGTGTTTGATCAGGGTTGGAACTGAACTCTAGGTAGGTAAATCTCCAGGAACATGAATGGGCACCACTGCAATGAACCAACACTATCCTGTAATATACCATAAGAGGATTAATAAATGGGAGTGAAGCGAAACAACTGATGCGGGTAGGTCACGTGATCATAATAAATGGTGGATGCAGTACATCCAAATTACTCATACAATATAGAACATACTTTTCTACCAATTGTGTAGAAAATTCAAACTCAAATGCAGTACATACTGGAGAAGCAGGCAATTTCGGACGCAGCCACAGTTCATAATGGTAATGTGTTACAGTGAAGTTTAAATGTTGAATTATGAGCTGCGTTAAAACACTGTCAGGTTGTAGAGGACGATAAAGAGCCTCTTTGTGCTCATGACAACACTACAGCACTGCATAGGCTTACAATAGTGCCTTGTCAGTCAAATACAGCACAGGATTGCTTTCTTATGATGCTAAATATTCAAAATATGAATTATCCTTCTCTCTTTACCTCACTCAGTGAAAATACAGGTGGCAGGGATATACAACCTTTTTTTCCTATTTTTTTACAATAGAGCAATTCCAGCATTATGGATGTGACATTTGCAGTAAAAACTCAAAACATAAACGCACAGATAAGGTATATGTTAACATTATATTGAATCATCTGTTTATATTTTCCAAAACAAATATACACAGAATTATGGGATCAGAAAAATATCAGTCTGAAAACAATTTTTACACTTTAAATGAGGGAAATAAACATGCGTTATGGATGTAACAAAAAAAGTCTGAGTTTACAGTACACAACATACTTTGTAGAAATTCTGCGGATTAAACTGCACAATCCAAAAGAAATAATGATACTCACAAGGATAAAAGTCGGCTCACTGTAGAACAAACATGTTTGGTTTCATTTTAATTTACATTTTTGCATTTATGAGGAAAAAGCTTCATTATGGATGCGACACTTTTCTGTTATGGATGTGACGGATGTGAAATTTCCACTGGTGAGATTTTGGTAAATCAAATATAATTGTTTGAAAACATTGACCGAGACATTTTTGAGTATATGTACAGTACTGTAAAATACAAGGATACTCAAAAAAAGACTAGAAGGGTTTCGCTTTTTATGATGACAGCTTAATTTTTTCATGGCAAGGTTGACATTTGCATGGAATTGCTCAATACTATTAATATACAAAAGTATTATTGAAATGAAATATTGTCTTTATTATTGTTATTATTCGTTCATTCATTTTCTTTTTGGCTTAGTCCCTTTATTAATCTGGGGACTAAGCCGGAAAGAAAATGAATGAATGAATAAAATTTTATTGTAATGGAAAATATGCCGTCTCTGGCGCAGCTAGGGCTGGGCCCATAAACGATATTATATCAAATCATGATCAAATTGTTTTCAATAACGATGATAAGCTCTGGACTTTTTTACTCTGTATTGATCTAAGAGCCAATCACACAGCAGAAATGTGCAACATTGGGAATCTAAAAGTGTTGATGTTGGAGACGTACCGACTTTTCAGCAACCGAAAATTTGTTGGCTGAAAATATGTTATGCCATTTCAAGAGTTCACACTTAGCTGATGATTGGTTATAAAGCGTGTTTGGCATGCTGTCCTGGGAGAGAGCCTTAAGCTCATAAGATCCTCGAGCCTGGGGCTCCCTCAGATTTGCAAGGCAAGAGGAGAGTTTGAGCTCAGGTAGATCTGGAGAACTCCCCTGTGGGTAGCTAATGAACGGATAGTGATTGCTATGAAGAGATAACTACTTACTAGGTGCATGTCTATGGTGCCAATTTGGATTAGTCAATTAACTTAAGTTGCATGTTTTTGGACGGTGGGAGGAAACTGGGGAACCCGGGTTTCCATCGTTCAAAATTGAAAGTAATTTTCGAGATTTATTTTTTTTACGTTTATTTATGTGCTTTTAGCATTTTATAAAACTACAACAAAATATAGAAAGGCAAGAAAAAGAAAATTAATAAATAAATCAATAAATAAAAATAAAATACAATACACAAAAAACACTTACCTATGAAAGAACAACCGAACAACAGAACATAGAGGGACAAATGCACATGAAAGCAAAATATAATTTAGCTGGTCAGGTAATGCATAAATAAAAGCAATTATAAAGTAACGTTGTTCTTCTATTACCATAAAAATACATTATCCTGACTAAAGTTTTACTGTCAAATAATAGTTTGGGCACATTATTAAAAACATTATGGTTGATGAATAATGAATATAAATTACACTCAATCTTTTAATAACTATGTTATTGGTAGGGGTCATTGGTTACGCTTGCATTTCTTCCACTGCATTAAGTTGTTCTAATATCAAGTTTTATCAAATATCTGCAATTTGTCATTATTGATATATCTCAACCTCTCCAAAGCAAGCATATTTAAGATATCTCTACCCCGCATAGCAAATTTAGGTACAGATTCATTTTTCCAGGTTCTCAAAATAACCCTTTTGGCAATTACTATACCAAATAACATGGCTTGTCTTTCATATTTATTAAACATCTCTAAATTACTAAATATGCCAAGAACAGCTATAAGTGGGCATGGTTCACAAGTTTTTTGGAAAGCTTTAGAAAAACATTCAAATATATTTTCCTAATATTCTTGTAATTTAGGACATAACCACATCAAGTGGGTTAGGGATCCTTCTACTGTTTTACACCTATTACAGAGTGGAGAAACCTGAGAAAAAATCTTAGAGATTTCATTTTTGCCATATTGCCCAGCGCTAGGCGCAGCTTCCAATCATCGTCAATGTAGTGCAAATTTGCGACGTGTATTTTTTGAGAGGTACATGGGTATTCGCATGAAGGCCAGACCAAATCGGTACGTTTGATGCAGAAGTATAAAGTAGCCTTAACAGAGTGGGGTCACGTGACACGCATGAGAAAGTAATAAAAAAAAAAATTGACCTGCCTTGATCGATTAAAGATTCTGAATGTCGATTTTGTTTACTTTCCGATTAATCGCCCTATTTATGTTTGTATATTTTGTTTATAACTATTTCAAACTAAAATTTAGCAGGACTGCATAATTATATGGAGATTTTTCTGTGTGTGTGACAATCTGGACACATATAACACATTGCATCGAGCTACGCACTTGCATACGCTTCAGCACGCGCCATCACAGACACAAACACACACATGCAGAAAGCGTGGACACGGTTGCCATGCAGCAGCAAAGATAGTCGACTGCGTCCAAACAAAGACGACTGGCCTGTTTCTATGGAGACGAGAGATTGCGCTTTACAAACCCCCTGCTGTCTGAATGGGAGCTTGTGTGGGGAAGAGGTTAAACGCAGTTTGTAAACCGTAACAAGTACTGTACACAAGCAGAACTACGACTGCAGCACCAGTTATTGTGTTACATGGTTCAGATACTCTCTCTTTCAATCACAGGTTGTTTAATAGCTGTTTGTGCTTGACATGAAGTAGTGGAATTGAAAATTGCTCCTAGTCTTATGCAGGAAAATTGTGTGCGTGTTTATGAGCGAGTGTGTATCTGAAGTCGGCGTGATATGGAGTTTGCGATTGGCAATTCTTTCCTGTTGATGTGTTGCCAAATATCCAAATGAAATGGAAATAATAAGTGCACTACAAAGGTTGATTTGTTTATGGGAAATTAATTAGATGGTTTGTTGTTGGTGGATCTCATGCAAATGACAAGATGCATAAATAAATACCAATCAGAGATGGGAAGGGGGAGTTATTTTGATTGAAGAGCTTGAATTAGCTATTAATAATGATAATAATTTAAAATACTGCATTATAGGGTGGCACTGATGGCTCAGTGGTTAGCACTGTCACCTCAAAGCAAGAAGGTCGCTGGTTCGAGTTCCTGCTGGGCCAGTTGTCATTTCTCTGAAGAGTTTGCATGTTTTCCCCGTGTTGGTGTGGGTTTCCTCCGGGTGCTCCGGTTTCCCCCACAGTTCAAACACGTGTGCTATAGAGGAATTGGGTAAGCTAAATTGTCTGTATTGTATACGTGTGTGTGAGTGAGTGTGTATGGGTGTTTTCCATTCATGGGTTGCTTGCAACTAAAAGGGCGTCCGCTGCATAAAACATATGCTGGATAAGTTGCCGGTTCATTCTGCTGTGGTGACCTCTGATTAATAAAGGGACTAAGCCGAAAAGAAAATGAATGAATGAACACTGCATTATGGGGCAACACTGTGGCTCAGTAGTTTGCACCGTGGCCTCACAGCAAGAAGGTCACTGGTTCTAGTCCTGGCTGGGCCAGTTAGCATTTCAGTGTGGAGTTTGCATGTTCTCCACGGGTGCTCCGGTTTCCCCTACAGTCCAAACACATGCGCTATAGGTGAATTGAAGAAACTAAATTGGCCGTAGTGTATACGTTTGTGAATGAGAGTGTATGGATGTTTCCCAGAACTGGGTTGCAGCTGGAAGGGCATCCGCTGTGGCAACCCCTGATGAATTAGGGACTAAGCCGGAGGAAAATGAATGAATAACCACTGCATTATAAAACTTACTGAAAATGTGTCATTTATTGGAAGGTTTATTTTGAAAATATTTTCATTCAATAATTGCTAAATAATCTAAAAAGGATAATAAAATTAATCACATAGAATGCAACATAAAATGCTATAAAATAAACTCAATGTTTACCTACATTGTTGAAAATACTTTTTTACCACATTTGGGTTTCATTTCTGAATCTAATAATCCTTTAAAGTTTCAATTTTGTTTAAATATTTTGAAAAAGCCACAATTTCCATTTACTTTTAAACAATCAACAATCAAATGTCTTGTTTTTTTTCTAAATAAATCCATCTATACAAATCCAAATCTGCATAAAACTGAGGGCTTCCCAAAAATGTTCTTTATTTGAGTTAATGAAAGATACTAGAGAGCATTTTATTGGTCAGAAGATTTAATCAGAAACTGAAGTATGAGGTGAAAAAAACGTCGATCCATTTAGATGAAAGTGACAAACTGCAGGGATGCAGTTTATATCAGGTTTATATCTTCTAAATGAGAATTGTGCCACTATTTTGGAGCACAATAGCTTATAGATATCCTTACTGAAAGTAACATCTAAATTTATTTTATTTCATGGGACCATTAATTTCAGTCATCACAAATGCTTTGGCAATAGATATGTTACATTTGTCATGCCAATAAAGCAAGTTTATATTTAATAGAATTTTAAAAAGCTATTTTCTTACAAAACAGGGTTACATTTGATTTTACAACAGCCCCAGTGGTTCCCCAGTCACTCCATCTTAAAAAATGGCTCCATTTCTATGCCATTTTAGCTCAAAGGTTAACTAATCTTTTGTTGATTATATATTTTATAAAATCCAATAATACACTACCTGACAAAAGTCTTGTGGATCCCGGTTGTACGAGCAACAAAAAATGACTCGAGTTCTAGTTGATCATTTGAAAAGAAGTGGCAGAAGGTGGATTTTTCTGATGAATCATCTGTTGAGCTGCATCCCAATCGTCACAAATACTGCAGAAGACCTACTGGAACCAGCATGGAGCCAAGTTTCCCACAGAAATCAGTCAAGTTTGGTAAAGGAAACATCACGGTTTGGGGTTACATTCAGTATGGGGGCGTGCGAGAGATCTGCAGAGTGTCTGCAACATCAACAGCCTGAGGTATCAAGACATTTGTGCTGCCCATTACATTACAAACCACAGGAGAGGGCAGATTCTCCAGCAGGATAGCGCTCCTTCTCATACTTCAGCCTCCACATCAAAGCTCCTGAAAGCAGAGAAGGTCAAAGTGCTCCAGGATTGGCCAGCCCAGTCACCAGACATGAACATTATTGAGCATGTCTGGGGTAAGATGAAGGAGGAGGCGTTGAAGATGAACCCAAAGACTCTTGATGAACTCTGGGAGTCCTGCAGGAACGCTTTCATTGCCATTCCAGATGACTTTATTAATGCGTTATTGGAGTCACTGCAGAGATGTGTGGATGCAGTCCTCCAAGCTCATGGGAGTCACACACAATATTTATTCTGTCTCCACTGCAGCCTGACTTTATTTTCTATACTGGACATTATTTCTGTTCTGTGACGAGACTTTAGTCTAAGCAGAGTCAGACGGCACTGTCCTCATTACATCAGTCAACATCAAGACATGATCATATTTTATTTTAATAAAATAAGTGTAATCTAGAGGCCTTTGCCTTTCATATAAGCCACTTCTGATACCAAATGATCAACTAGAATTTGAGTTATTATTTGTTGTTCCTTAAACTTGGATAGACGACAAGGCTTCTGTCAGGTTGTGTACTCTAGATTTCATTAAAAAATTTCAAAGAGAGAGAAGAGAGAGAAGTAGAAGGCACCAGCTCATCCGCCCACTGCCAGGCCGTTAAATCAAAACATCTCTGCGACGCTTTCATTCAGCCAAATATTTGTGAGGAATGTGTAGGCTCACTTTTCACTATGCCACTCACAAAAATGACATAACAGTAAAAGTGTTTTTAAACAAAAGCAAGTGGCGTGATGGTCCAAAGGGATCTTGCGTTCTGAAACACTGCCAGTCCTCTATGAATAGATTTACTACAGCGCTTCCAGCCTACACATGGTGAAAACCAACAATGAAGATGCCATGTCCATAAATAGGCATTTGGCAAATCACCACAACGAAGCTTACTTGAGCTGGTTGCTCCAATGGCACCATGACTCACAATAGGACATTGTGGATTACAGTTCACAGCACAACACTTCACATAATCTCTGCTGTTATTCTGTACTTAAATGATGTTTACATTAACTGTTTAAATAAGGGGTGCCCAAACTTTTTCTTATGAATGGCCAAAAACCAAACTTGATTGAGGGTAGTGGTTATAGTTGTCATTTCCTAATTTATTTAATAATATTTAAAGTGACTGGAAAACGTTGCTTTATATTTACTAATACAGTATTTTTTCTAAATTTTATAATGAACTTATTACAGTAAAAACAAAACAATTTAATTTATATTTTAATTACACCCGTTTTTGCTTTGATTTGCTCGCCGATGTCTTCTTCTATGCATGACGGTATTTACATTTCTAAAAAAGCAGATTCATTTACAACATTTAATTAAAACATTTCATTCCAGTTTGCCTTTTGTAGTTAAAAAGGTTAAGTCAAATTAAAAATGATGATCTCTGTGCTAAAGACAATGGCCCCAAACTTCTCCATCATTCTCAATCTCAGATGGGATGGTGGACCAAATCAAAGGGCCCTACTTTGGCCATCTCTGGTTTAATTATTCCAGTTTAATAGGCTTACAAGAAAAAGCTGAACTTGACTTGAGTTCAGTTCAGTTCAAGTTTACTTGTATAGCGCTTTCCACAATAATTATTAGATATTTCAAATGAATAAATACTTCAAATTCATATTAGAGTGTTTTATAACTACAATTGTCTGCTGTTTGTTTTTCGTTAGTGAGTCAAGCAAATCAGACATAGTAGTAGTATTCTTTTTATTTAAAACTATGTCAGCATCTTAAGCTATTATCATGGTAAAAACACACCAAAAAAGTATGAATAATACAATAATAACCAAACAAACATAATCTATCTTTCACAAAATGTATTTAAAATTCTAAATTATAATGAATAACTCATTAAGTTCACTTCGTAAAAGAGTTTTCTGCATGCATTAAAAGCAGGCCGATGCAAATGTAGAGGGATTATACTGTAAATGACGCAGTCCTGCATAAAACAGCTGTAATTGAGTCTGTAAATGTGGAGTTGGTGTGCTTTTAGTTTAGCCAGCAATGCTTTACGGAGACGTCATCAAAGTGCATACTGCAGTTACTCAGCTTTTTCTGAACATTAGATTAATTCTACCCAATAAAACTATTGTTCACACAATATTTTACTGCATATCAGTTTAAACTGGAGTGCAACGGACAAATCAGAAAATGATAAATACAACTGATATTTTTTTTTAATAATTATTTTTTCGGGGAGTTTCACCTTTAATGGGCAGGACAGTGCAGATTACAGACAGGAAAGTGTGGGGAGCAAAGAGAAGGGAAGGATTGGCAAAGGACCTCGAGTCAGGAATCAAACTCAGGCCGCCGTGTGCACCATCTGCCAAGTTCAGACTGCATGATTCTCAAAGTAGTCGTGTCACAGATGTTCACACTGCATGACTATCTGGGCTAGTGTTTTGTCGCTGCTTTATTTACAGAGCAATATGAATCGACGACAGGGAGTTTCACACTGCATGACTTCAAAATAGGAAGAATCTCCAACAACTTTGTCCGATAATGAGAAAGAAGCCTGGGGTAGAATGGGGTAGAAAATATATTTGCTCACCTGGCTTTGAAGGGAATTACTAATATCTGCTCAACTTTTTTTTTTTTTTCGACTCGGTTGTGGTTTTGCTCAGATGACACGTCAAACAGACACCGCTGTTCCTACCAAATTTCTGCTAGCGCTTTTAACTTCTCCCCCAACCTCCCGCTGGCCTGCAGGTACCAACACTAGTGAATGCTGCTCTCTGATTGGCTGCAGGCGATCGCTGATGTTATTTTCAGTCAAAACACATTTCACATGGCATGATTTGAATCGCCGACAGCTCCAGATATTCAGCACGCTGTATGGCTGGTCTTTTAAACTACAGCGGTTCCGAACTGTAGTTCTGCCGAATGACAAAAAAATTATCAGTATGATGGTAAAAAAACTGTACATTCTAGTCAAACCATCCTTCTGCAATCTTATACCAAAAACGGAAATAAGGGCAGTATTAATAGCTTAAAATGTGGGAGAGCGTCGCTATTATGTGATTATATTGTATTGCAATATGTAGCCATTAAATGTTGATGTTAAATTAAAAGTTATTGACAAATACTTGAAAATGAGATGATTTAATGACAATAATTCTCTATGGTTACAACTGAATTAGTTACAAATAACTGTATATGATAAAACATGAAATGATATAAACATATGATAATAATTGTACCCAGCTTAAATGTAAATTAAAGTTACCTGAGAGAGAGAGAGAGAGAGAGAGGGGGGGGGGGGGGGGGGGGGAGAGAGGCAGAGCAGGAGACCAGAGAAGGCCAGAGAAGAAAGAGACAGAGCTGAGTTTACCCACCTATTTTGTACCTTTCTTGACCATGTGATCAAAGCCTAAATACTGAGACATTCAAACTGACCAATCAACATGTGACTACATCATCAAACCCCCACAGTCCACAAAGCAAGCCCTGATCTCACTGGAATCTGTGTGAGCCTTCTTTGGTGAAAAACACATGTTCTGCCATATAAACAAATGCATATAATAATTTTCATCCTTACAACGCCAAATATCTCCTGGGCATCGGCGACTCATCTGCGATTTTTTCAGATCACATCTTTGATAGTTCACACTGTGTGATTGTCACTCGCGTGCACGATAGAGCTGCACGATTCTAGCTAAAATGAGAATCGCAATTTTTTTTTGCTTAAAGTAAAGATCAGGATTTTCTCACGATTCTGTAGATGTAAAATAAAGGTTAATATGAGGAGGCTATTATTATTGCTATTTCAGAATACAACTATTATTGTGTTTGAGACATATGCTTGCAATCTGTAATTGACAACATTATTAGAGCATGTTTTTCTACTGGTAAAATCAGACGTTTGTCATTATCAGATTCCCTCCTGCATTTTATTCAACATTATAAAGGCTATAGTAACACTGACACTGTTCAACATTTATTATCATGCACAACACTCGGTGTTCGCTGTGAAAGCAAAACATATTAAATGCTTGTCGTAATCGTTATTCTAAAATGAGATATGATCATTTAAATGATGTGCGCTTTCGTTTTCACTGCTAAGTGCGGTTCATACTTCCCGCACGGCTCCCAAATGATCGCTCTGTGCCACAAACTGAATGTTATTTACAACTTTATGAGCTGTTATTCACAGCCTATGCAGTTTGTGTTCACTAAAGTAGGCATCATTCACAGGGTGGTAACAGCTCATGGTCAGCTCACGTCACATGCGATCGGGCTAAAAATCACGTAGTCTGAACTCAGCATTAGTGCCAACACTCTAACCACTAGGCCATTGGGGCTGACTACAACTGATATTTAAACCATGATAAATAAAAATAATTCTACAGTCGTTAAAAAACATGTTGTATCCCAAAAAATCCTTTGGGTAAAATATGATTACTTTTGAAAAGTGAAAAACCCTGTATATAGCCTTTTTGGTTGCTTTATTTATTTTTTTAATATATGTTGATTTGATGTATTTATGGTGGAGTTCATTCAAGCCTTTCTAAAACTACGAGTTGCAAAATTGATGTTACAAAGTTCGCAGTGTACACACACACACACACACGTGTGTATACTGACATTATGTGGCTTTGGTAATTCCACCGGTTATGAATTGCATATCGATTTTACTGTCTTTTCTTTTTTATAGACAAGCTCTGTTTTAAAATGTTTTAAACTTGTAAATTGTAATTGTTTTTGTTTTTTTTTAGGTGCAACTGATCACAGAGAGTGGGAACAGATCATTTAATCCCATTTGTTTTTAAAAATTTTTGCAAATCCTGTTCTAGGCATGTTTATATGCGTTACTACTAAGACATGTTAATACGTACCTGTCAATCAGTTCAGTGGGTGGGGAAAAAATAATAAAAATTGCACTCCTACATCATGTTGCGGTGGGCCTCTAAATCACTGGGATTTGGATCCTATTTTAATCTCAGCAAATTTTAAAAAGAGACTTGTGTTTCTATCTCCACTTCTATCACACTTCTGTCTAAACAGCTTCCAAAAGTTGATTTTGCGTTAAAGGTGTTAGGCCTGAACAATATATTGTTTGAGCATCGGTATCTCAATTGTATCTGCAATGGTCATATCGCAGGATTATATTATTTATTAAAAGTTAAATGATAAAGATTAAGATAAAGATGATTATTTTACATTTGTTTGTTTCATGTACTCAAATACTGTAAGAATCCCCTGAAAATTGTAAAGCACTGTTTGATTATTTAATTTTGCTTGTGAATTATAATTACTGCAGATGCACTGTGTAGAAAAAGACTTGATAGTTGATCTAAGTGAATAAATTCTTTCCAAATAAAATAAAGCTATTCAAATCATTAAGATTCATATATATACACACACAAATATCTTACAGTATTTGAGTACAT
>CAIGQQ010007036.1:1437657-1454023 GCA_903798035.1 Danio albolineatus | reverse complement strand
GAGGGAAAACAGTACACCTCTCTGAACAGTGTCTGGGAGGCTGTGGTCGCTGCTGCACGCAATGTTGATGGTGAACAGATCAAAACACTGACAGAATCCATGGATGGCAGGCTTTTGAGTGTCCTTGTAAAGAAAGGTGGCTATATTGGTCAATGATTTGTTTTTGTTTTGTTTTTGAATGTCAGAAATGTATATTTGTGAATGTTGAGATGTTATATTGGTTTCACTGGTGAAAATAAATCATTGAAATGGGTATATATTTGTTTTTTGTTAAGTTGCCTAATAATTCTGCACAGTAATAGTCACCTGCACACACAGATATCCTCCTAAAATAGCTCAAACTAAAAACCTAAAAACTACTTCCAAAAATCTTCAGCTTTGATATTAATGAGTGTTTTGGGTTCATTGAGAACATGGTTGTTGTTCAATAATAAAATTAATCCTCAAAAATACAACTTGCCTAATAATTCTGCACTCCCTGTACTAAAAGGGTCAATCACTACCAAAAATCATCAGTACATTAATTAAAACTGTAAAAATCTATGCAAAATGCACAACTTTCTAACAGGTGATTACTACATGAGGAAGTTCCGTATGTCTGAAAATTAAATCTTAAATTACATGCTTATCCAGGGAATGAAATGGCGCCTTTATGTACAGTATACCAAACATGCACTGCCAACTTCAGAGCAAAGTCATGAAAGCAGTCAGAGTACAATGGAGTCAGTAGGGCAGACGTAAGCATGCTGAGCTAAATCCTACAGCACAAGCAAATATTGATCCGGTCAGGGGGAGATGAGCTTGGGTGAACATTACACCGTCAGTCAGAGTCAGAATGGGAAATCAATGATAACAAACAAGAGAAGCAAGGCCAGCGAGTCTGACAAACCTTACCAGTAGCACGAAGACCTGATCACACTCTTCAAAACTCCATCACTAATCGTAACATGATCTGAAAAATCAATCTTAAAAGTCTTGCACAGGCACTGCACTTATAAAATGCACCGTTTGTTCTGATTAATCAAATAATTAGGCGAAGCTACAGCTTGCTAACTCTGGTAAATAAAAAAAGTATGTTTAAGTACACTCTTAAAAAAAGGTTTTTCAGTGGTTCTTCAGAAGTTCTTTGCGGTATTTGAGGTGCTATTTAGCACTTTTACTGTGTAAAGAACCTTTAAAGCACCATAAAGGTTCTTCAGTGGTTCTTCAGTGGTTCTTTAAGGTGGTCAGGGTGCTATATAGCACTTTTACTTTGTAAAGAACCTTTAAAGCACCATAAAGGTTTTTCAGTGGTTCTTTGGGGGGTTAAAGTGCTATATAGCACCACTACTACTGGTAAGCACTTGTTCTTATAGCTAATTCTCATAACTCTTATGCCGTTTTTATTTGCGGAAGGGTAAAGTAACATTAAGAGCACCTTAAAATATAGGTGCTATATAGCACCATTTGACAAAAGTACTATTCATTCATTCATTCATTTTCTTGTCGGCTTAGTCCCTTTATTAATCCGGGGTCGCCACAGCGGAATCAACCGCCAACTTATCCAGCATATTTTTTCCCATCTCTGGGAAACATCCACACACACACATTCACACTCATACACTATACGGACAATTTAGCCTACCCAATTCACCTGTACCACATGTCTTTGGACTTGTGGGGGAAACCGGAGCACCCGGAGGAAACCCACGCAACCACGGGGAGAACATGCAAACTCCACACAGAAATGCCAACTGACCCAGCCGGGACTCGAACCAGCGACCTTCTTGCTGTGAGGCGAATGTTCTAACCACTACGCCACCGTGGCGCAACGAAAGTACTATATAGCACCTATTTTTTTTTTAAGGTGCTGTATAGCACCAAAAAAGGTTCCCCCCTCGTTACGACCAAAGAACCAGTTTTGGTGCTATATAGCACCTTTTTTTTTAGAGTGTAATTTATGCTCCAAATTTAAAGTTAATATCACAAAAGGGTTTGTGGTAATGAGATTTTGTATCAGCGCTAAATGAAAACAATCACTGAATTACACACACTCCATTTAATTATTAAATAGTGTTATTTTTATGCATTTTCCTGTCACAAATAAACGAATAAATATCGATGACCCTTTAATGTCCATCCCAAAATAGTCCAATAAATTTTAGATTAATCAAACATGTTTCGCAAAATTAGAAAAACTACTTATTAGTACAAAATAAAGTGGTATAATTTTGATTTTGTCAGTTTAGTAGTGCTTTATTCTACGCAAACGAAGTTAGTTTCAAGATCTAAACACAGATGTCAACAGCAATTTTTGTTTTTAAATCCTTACATGATCTGGCACCACCTTACTTATCAGACCTACTACATGTATATAATCTTGGTACACTGAAAAAAAAATTGTCTGCAAAACTGTTGTAAACTTAATTTGTTTGTTTAAATTCCGCCCAAATAAATTGTTTACAGCCACTTAACGTAAAAAAAAAAATTGAGTAAATCCAAGGAATGAGCTTTGAATATTTTTTTTCAGTGTAGGTTAAAAAAGGTCTTCTGATCAATTTATTCTTTCGGTACCAAGGTCCCAAACTCTCAGAAATAAAGGTACAGGAACTGTCACTGGGCCAGTACCTTTTCAAAAGATACATATTTGTACCTAAATGGCCCGTTTCCACTGAGGGGTACGGTACGGTACGGTACGGTACGGTACGGTACAGTTCGGTACGCTTTTAAGGCCGTTTCCACTGTCTAAAAGCGTACCGAACTGAACCGTACCGTACCCCTTTTTGGTCAGCATTTCGAAAGGGTACCAAACCCAGAAAGGGTGCCGTAAGGCGGAGCTAGACGCGCAGCTGAACGCCATTGGTTTACAGAGATACGTCATTTGCTCACGCAACAAGCAGAATGAACAAGCAGAATGAAAACAAAGGACCCGCCATGTTTAATACACAGCCGAGAGACAATGCTCCGAAATAATATCAGCATATAATAATGAGCCATGGTCGACCCGAGCTCAAACAAACTTTGTCGTCGTCTTGAACAGCCACCATGCCGAGAGAAGAGCAGATTGTTATGGGTTACGAGCCCATCAGCGCGAGCGCGTGAGGTTTCGCTTGTCTCTTGCGCTCGCGTGCGCGTCATTGTTTGAAATAACAAAGTTCTTAACCTGGACTCTTATAAACTCGGAATGACAGAGTTACTCTCTAACGAGAGAATAATGACAGAGAGGCTACATGTACTGGTGATGATAAAACATACAGATGAGAGGTTTGCACAGACGGGGCTCTATTTCGTATTGTTTTTTTAACCTAAATGAGGCATAAATGTCTGCTGTGTCTAGTTTTTCTGTAATTTGGTAACATCGGAGACTGTGTGGGGCTGTATGTGTTCATATATGCTGCATTTATTTATTTATTTGATATAATCGCGGACCGTAGGCTATTTTGCATCATTGATCTGCAGGTATAATCAGATCATGTTCAGTCAGTAATGACATTTTTACACCAGTGTTTATGTGTATAATAAAAAATCTGTTTTGTGAGAAGTGCTTCTCGTATGATTTGTGAACGACCCATAAAGCTTTACTGTAGACATTTCCTCGAGCGAAAATGACGTCGACTGAAACTTTCTGTCGTACACCACACCCACCAAAGGAGTACCCTTTTGCAGTGGAAACGCAAGCCTGATAAAGGTGACCCGTACCGACCAGTACCGTACCGTACTGTACCACTCAGTGGAAACGGGCCAAAAGAGTCCACAGTGGTACCTCAGAGGTACATATTAGTACCTAACTGTGCCTAAAAAGTAACTTTGAGGTACCATTATGGACCCTTCAGGGACAAATTGGTACCTTTTGAAAAGGTACTGCCCCAGTGACAGTTCCTGTACCTTTATTTCTGAGGCCCCGTTTACACTAGTGCGTTTTAGTTTGAAAACGCATAAGTTTTGCTACGGTTACGCCATCCGTCCACACTACGCCGGAGTTTTCGAGGTGCGAAAACGGAGCGTTTTGAAAACGCTGTAGACAGCGTTTCCATTCTAAAACGCTGCTGTTGCGTTTCAGTGTGGATGGAGGGAAACAGATATCTTTGAAAACAGAGGCGTGGCTGCTGAGATCCGATACGTGATTGGGGCTTTGGGTCATTGCGTATCCTTTCCTTATTCGTCAAGCGCACATGGCTATGACGTCACAGGCAGACGGCAGACCAGCCTTCACTGTAAAGACGGCATTTTCGATAGCCATGGATGTTTTATATTCATTTGTTACTTTAAGTAACAACTCGACCTCGTCATCTGTCCTCAAAAAGACCTCTCTTGCTTTCTTTACCATCGCGTTCATCGTTCCTCCAGCGTTTGTTGACTAACAATAACCAAATGCCGAGCGAGACACGTGCTTCCTGTTTATACTTAACCGTGCATGCTCAGAGTGCGCCAATGGTGCGCCAATGGTCACGTGATATACGTTTCTGGTGGAGGGAGATCTGTTGAGATCCACTAGTGTGGACGCAGATCGTTTTCATGCTAAAACGCCGTTTTTAAACTAAAACGCACTAGTGTAAACGGGGCCTGAGAGTGCAGTGTAAGCGGAGTGAGGATCGGGCTTTTGCTGTTATCGCCCTAAAACTCTGGAACGGGCTTCGACCCCACATCAGACACACTCCAACTCTATCTGTTTTTAAAGTGCTTCTGAAACTTTATCTTTGTTCTTTAGCATTTGAGCCTTTTTGATGTTGAGGGGTTTGCCTTATGTTTTAATTGTTATATATGTGATGTAGGATTTATTTTTATTAGTATTGATTGTGTTCAGCACTTTGGGCAACGTAGTGTTGTAAAAATGCGCTATATAAATGAACTAACTAACTAAATAAACTAACTAATTAAAATAAAATTAATGATCTTTGAAAATAGATTGATATGTCTAATGAAGTAACAGGCTTTTCATAATATCATGTATTAATGTTTTTGAGTGGATCAGTTCAATTGGTGAATCAGCTGATTCTTACAAAAGCAAATGCTTATTCGAGTACACTGAAAAAAAATGATGTCTGCAAAATTGTTGCAAACACTTAATGTGTTGAATTTAAGCAAACAAATTAAATTTAGTAATGTTCAACTTAATTTGTTTGTTTAAATTCAGCCCAAATTAATTGTTTACAACCACTGAACTTATTTCAAGGAATCATCTTTGAATCATTTTGTTCAGTGTAAGACCATTGGTCCAAAATATTGTTTTCATCAGAATAATCTGAAAAGAATTTTGTATAAACAAACTTGTGAAACAGTTTATTAAGAATATAGAGTATTTATATAAGATTTTATAGTATTTATATAATATAAGAGTATTTATTATAGGGTATTAGTAAATAAAGATACTGGTAAATAAATTTTGATCACATTAAGCAAATCATTGGTTAAAGTAATTTAAAGCTTACAGTAAAATTATATTAATTTTAATGCTTAATGGGAATTTTGTCTTTGTTTTGGACCCCACTGTATAAATTTAGTCAAATATATCAGAGAGGGGGAAAAAAGCTGTCCAATATGGAATGGTGATAGCTAAAAAAAACTATTCTTTGTCTGGCTTTCAGGACTCTCTAGCACTTTACATTTAGAGAGACATACACAATCTTTCTGATAGCATTGTTAGCTTCGAAGCCAATTATCTGTCAAATGTCAAGGATAACTGTTTAAAGGTATGGCCCATTGTTTGCAAGATCACAATACTGCTTGTGCCCACTGGCCTAGAAATATATGTAGAATTATATGTTAATCTGTGATTTGTAATAATGGTTTAAAATCATTTTATTCTTTCTATCTTTTGTTTTTTTTAGTTTTGTATCTTTTCTTTTCTGTCATTTGTTGTTGCTTTTTGTACTGCTCTGTGTGCTTTAAGGTCAAAATAAAAATATAAATGTATCATAAAGGTAAAGTTGGTTTTGTATTCGCACATTCGTCTGAAATTGCACACATGTATTACTTCAAAATAACATTAACACTATGTAACAATGTTGTACTTTGATAATAATTGCCTGCTAATGTGATTTCCCTATTTGGAAATTGAAAGAATACTTTTCTGGAATTAAATTATTAAGAAGAAAGTCCGAATGTGCAAATATAAAACCAACATTACCTCAATACCTCAATAAATGTACCCACTAACATTAATGTCGCTATTGCATTAACACGGTATATCACCATACGGTTCGTATTTCTATCATATTATTAATCTTTTCCAGTCCATTATTTACTAATCTTTTTTAAAATGAAGTATAGGCTTTGAAAAACAAACCTTACCGTATCCAGTCGCGTTAAACTGGCCACAAACACTCCAGTGACCAATAAATCCAACCTGAAGAACTCTACATTATGTCATTTTTAAAGTTACAATCGGTTTCAGTGTATTGTTTAGGAGGAACACATTTATTCCAACTTAACGCTAAAATAGTGAATTACAACGCTGTCTAACAACGAGAACACGGGGAATGTTTATAAAGTTGAAGTCCCTTACCGCGTTATTTTGATGCACTATTTAAACGACCAATGAAAATGCTGCAATGGCACTGTCAGCATCCAATAGAATCGCTGTTGCCATACGGTCGCTGAAGTTTTTCCGTTTATCATAGTAGGCCTATGGTGAACTCTTAACAACTTGATATAAACTGTATTTGTGGTTATTATTACAAGTCGTTTTGCTCTACAGTGTACATTATACTCCTCAGAACACACTTCAAACACAACATGTGACGTTTTAGTTTACTATTCTGCACCTATTTAAAACAAATGTGAAAATAACCCATTGCTTTAATTGGTCTAAACATAGCCTACGTTTAGTTTACAAAGTTAACACAAAATAAATGTAGATGCACATTAAGTTTATGGGTTTTTTACATACACAGAAAGATTCAACTACTTTTGCATCGGCTGTTTTTGTCTCTTGAAGTAAAATCTTTGTTAGGTCAAATCAATTTATTTATTTATTTAAATAAATGTCAAAAACATATTGAAATATTTGAGTTTGGCTCCTTTTTCCCCACATTTTTATTCATGTCATGTATAATATTTTATAGGCTTAAATTACATGAAACAGTCAATATACTGTCGCGTGCACTCACCGGCCACTTTATTAGGTACACTTTACTGTACTGTGTTGGGCCCCCTTTTGACTGACTTAATCATTCTGGCACCGATTCAACAAAGAACTGAAAATATTTCTCAGTGATTTTACTCCATGACATGAGTTGCTGCAGATTTGATGAATCGCCCTTTCCACCACATCCCAAAGGTGCTCTATTGGATTGATTTCTGGTGACTGTGGAGGCCATTTGAGTACACTGAACTCATTGTCATGTTCAGGAAACCAGTCTGAGATGATTCACGCTTTATGATATGGCGTGTTATCCTGCTGGAAGTAGCCATCAGAAGATGGGGACACTGTGGTCATAGAGGGATGGACATGGTCAGGAACAATACTCAGGCCCAAAAAAATATCTACCAAACCATTTCATCACCACCCCCAGCCTGAACTGCTGATAAAAGGCAGTATCCATGCTTTCATGTTGTTGAGGCTAAATTCTGACCCGACCATCCGAATGTGGCAGCAGCAATCGAGACTCATCAGACCAGGCAACATGTCTCCTATCTTCTATTGGCCAACTTTGGTGAGCCTGTGTGAATGGTAGCCTCAGTTTCCTGTTCCAGTAGTGGCACCCAGTGTGGTTTTCTGCTGCTGTAGCCCATCTGCCTCATGGTTGGACGTGTTGTGCATTCAAATATGCTCTACTGCAGGCCTTGGTTGTGATGAGTGGTTATTTGAGTTACTGTTTCGATCAGCTGGAACCAGTCTGGCCATACTCCTCTTACCTCTGACCTCAACAAGGCATCTGCGCCCACAGAACTGCCGCTCACTGAATATTTCGTCTTGTTCGGACCATTCTCTGTAAACCCTAGAGATGGTTGTGCATGAAAATCCCAGTAGATCAGCAGTTTCTGAAATACTCAGACCAGCCCGTCTGGCACCAACAACCGTACCACACTCAAAGTCACTTAAATCCCCTTTCTTACCCATTCTGATGCTCAGTTTGAACTGCAGCAGATCGTCTTGACCATGTCTACATGCCTAAATGCATTGAGCTGCTGCCATGTGATTGGTTAATTAGAAATTTGCAAGCAGTTTGACAGGGGTAACTAATAAAGTGGCCAGAGAGTGTATACACGTTTATACATGAGGATAAAAGTTTTAGGAATTTTATGCATTTACAAAATCTATTTAATATATATATTTCAAGATATTCAACGTTTCACATATATGTGAATATATTGCATTTACATATGGTGTGATATGACTAATATGTAAATGCGCATTTCTTATTCAACCAAGTAACAATCATAATAAAGGAAATAGGGCGCCACAGTGGCCCAGTGGGTAGCACGATTGCCTCACAGAAGGATGGTTACTGGTTTGAGTCTCGGCTGGGTCAGTTGGCATTTCTGTGTTGAATTTGCATGTTCTCCCCGTGTCCACATGGCCTTCCTATCGGTGCTCCGGTTTCCCCCACAAGTCCAAAGACATGTGGTAAAGGTGAATTGGGTAGGCTTAATAGTCCGTAGCGTATGAGTGTGAATGTGATGGGTTCCAGCTGGAAGGGCATCCGCTGCCGTAGAACATATGCTGAATAAGTTGGTGGTTCATTCCACTGTGGCGACCCCAGATTAATAAAGGGACTAAGCCGACAAGAAAATGAATCAATGAATGAATGAATGAATGAAGGAAATATTGAATCAGCCACTCGTGAATTTGTGTCTCCAATGGTTCTTTAGATTAAAAATAAATAAAAGTTGTATTGCACAAAAGAACACAAAAATTTAAGCAAATAATGCCATTTGTTTTGAAAAAAGCTGTCACAAAATTAGTTATTTTAGGAGAAAGAACGAAAAATAAACAAAATTCTGGAGCATCTGCTAAATCAGAGGTGCCCAAACCTTTTCGTATGAAGGGCCAAATACCAAATATTATTGATAGCCATGGGCCGAAGGTAACTAAACTAAACTATTTTACATTAAGCTGCCATGCAATTTCCTTATTCCTATTATTTTTTCATAATAAAAAAAACGTAGAGAACTTCAAAAAGTTAAACTGCATAAGTACTACGATTCAAAGTATAATTTATTCCAATAAAAACATAAACAATGATATTTATAAAACAATGGCTGGCGTTCAATGCAGAATACACCAGCCAAGCTAATCTGCCATTGACTTCATTCACTCACCAAAGTCTCTGCATTGTCCTCTATCTTTCGTATGTACGTTTTAAATTAAATATGATTAAATTTACACCATGTAAATTAAAGCGTTTAAATTTCAGATAGCTTTAGTAGCTTAACAATAACACAAACAAACAATTAAAAGGGTACAATACATTTGAAATGACAATCTCTAAATCATTCTCAGATGGGATGGCGGGCCAAATCAAAGGTTACCATGGGCCAACTTTGCCCCGCGGGCCCAAGTTTGGGCATCTCTGTGCTAAATGGATTCCCAAAACTCAGCTGAAAATTCAGGTTGTTTATCTCTGGTTAGTTTTCACGTGAGAAGATACAAGACAAACTTCACATTCAGAAACGGTTTAAGCTGAAAGTCAATTCATTTCAATTAAATTAATCTTTATTTCCATAGCGCTTTTACAATGTAGATTGTGCCAAAGCAGCTTCACATTGAATGTTACATTAAATTGAAACAGTGTCAGTCCAGTTTTCAGTGTTGGAGTTGAGTTTAGTTCAGTTCAGTGTGGTTTAATATTCACTACTGAGAGTCCAAACACTGAAGAGTAAGCCATCGATGCGCAGCCCTACAAGTCCCAAATCCTGCAAGCCAGTGGCCACAGTGGCGAGTAAAAACTTCACCAACTAGCGAAAGTGAAGAATTAAAAAAACCTTGAGAGAAACCAGGCTCAGTTGGGCATGACCATTTCTCCTATGGCCAGACGTCTTGTGCAGAGCTGCAATCTAGGCACCGGAGGCTGGAGAACTCGAGGCTCGTCTGTCCTTTGAGGGTCACAGGAATCAGTCTCATGCTTGCTACTCCGCCATGCACCAAACAGCTGCTCAGGATACAGCCTGGTCCAGGATTATGGAACCTTGGGATCGTCTCGTCGCGGGACTTGGATCACATCTGTGGTGCTGCATAGTCTCTGGGGGCCTCGGGATGAGTATCCCCAGGTGGAGATAGAGAATAAAGAGATGTCCTGTGATTGCTTTAATCTACACTGTATTTTCTTTATGTAGCAGTAGTTTCATTAAAGCATCCTTTAAACCTCCACATGCTAAATTATGAGCATATATTTATCCAGACAGGTTGGAGTTTAATCAGTTCTTTCACACAGTCCTTTCTAATTTTCTTCTTATGTTCTCATTTAGCACACTCACTCTCGCTGTATTGTTTATAGCAGATAAACTGCACCCCATATTGCATTTATAACATTTTGGCAGTGGAATCAATATTATTGAAATGAGCGAGTGAGACGAGTGAGAAAAGAGTCTTCTGAGAGCTGGCCTACTTACAGTATGTGTACCAGCTGATAGTGTGTGTATGCGCTTCCAACCCCACAGCTTATTTCAATACACACTGTTTAGTCTGGATGCAGAAGTAGAGGAGTAGATGGGGAATAGATGAAGAGAGAAAGAAAGAGAGGTGATATATGGAAGTGAGCCATAAAAGTCCTTACATCTTAATTTAATTTAGAATAAATAATATTAAATATAATTTCTGCTTCACTGATATAACAAAAAACTGTTTTTTTTTTTGTTTTGTTCATTCATTCATTTTCTTTTCGGCTTAGTCCCTTTATTAATCCGGGGTCACCACAGCGGAATTAACCGCCAACCTATCCAGCATTTGTTTTACGCAGCGGATGCCCTTCCAGCCGCAACCCATCTCTGGGAAACACATCCACACATTGTCATTCACACACATACACTACGGACAATTTAGCTTACCCAATTCACCTGTACCGCATGTCTTTGGACTGTGGGGGAAACCGGAGCACCCGGAGGAAACCCACGCAACCACGGGGAGAACATGCAAACTCCACACAGAAATGCCAACTGGCCCAACCGGGGATCGAACCAGCGACCTTCTTGCTGTGACAATTTCTGATTGTCATTATGCATTATCAAGTACACTCACCGGCCACTATATTAGGTACACCTGTCCAACTGCTCCTTAATGCAAATTTCTAATCAGCCAATCACATGGCAGCAGCTCAATGCATTTAGGCATGTAGACATGGTGAAGACGATCCTCTGCAGTTCAAACCGAGCATCAGAATGGGGAAGAAAGGGGATTTAAGTGACTTTGAACGTGGCATGGGTGCCAGACGGGCTGGTCTGAGTATTTAAGAAACTGCTGACCTACTGGAATTTTCACGCACAACCATCTCTAGGGTTTACAGAGAATGGTCAGAAGAAGAGGAAATATCCAGTGAGCCGCAGTTCTGTGGGCGCAGATGCCTTGTTGATGCCAGAGGTCAGAGGAGAATGGCCAGCAGGATAACGCACCATGTCATAAAGCATGAATCATCTCAGACTGGTTTCTTGAACATGACAATGAGTTCACTGTACTCAAATGGCCTCCACAGTCACCAGAACTCAATCCAATAGAGCACCTTTGGGATGTGGTGGAACGGGAGATTCATCATGGATGTGCAGCTAACAAATTTTTTTTTTAAAGCTGGTATAATTCTCTTGGTTTTAAATATTTAGTGATGATATCTAAATGAAAATGAGAAATATTGCAGTGTAAACTACTGAAACAATAAGTTAATTTTTAAAATATAACTCCAGTTAACATTTCATTCAGTCCACAACATTTTTAAAGATTCATTCAGGGGCGGACTGGGACAAAAATTCAGCCCTGGCACTAAAGCCACACCAGCCCACGTTACCACACCGACACGGCGCCAACCACGAATACGCACATTCACTTATACGTAGTAGTACCGTGAATGGTGTGAAAATTACTTATTACTTATATTTTAGTATAATGAATTAAAGTATATTTTCTGTTTTCTTCTTACCTCCTCTACCGCGCTACTGTCCTCCGATGCAGCAGCCAAATTCAAACCTTTCGAGAATATTTCAGTTAATTTTATGCATTTGGCAAGGTCTGATTTTAGAGCCCTTTTTTGCTTTCTGTGAGCGTTTAGGCACCGCCTTTCTTTTTTTACAGTCCATCTCTGACAATTAGCTTGTGTAGCACTTAATATTTGATTGACATTCTTGCCAGATTTCGATTACGTCAGCGTAACCTGTGATTGGGTCGGCCCATCTCGAAAACCAGCGACCGTCGCCGATTAAGCCAATTGCTTAACATTTATTATTATTATTATTATTATTAGTAGTAGTAGTAGTAGTAGTATTACTATTATTACTATAATTTTTATTACTATTGTTATCATCATCATTATCATAATATTCACATCTTGCAACAGATAAAAGCTGCCTGCATGTAAAAACAGTATATATTAAAAAATAAATAAATTTTAAAAAAACTGGACCAGCCCATATTTAAAAAATGGTCCGGCCCTTCATTTGCCAGAATTGCCAGATGGCCAATCCACCCCTGCATTCATTCATTTATTTTCTTTTCATCTTAGTCCCTTTATTAATCTGGGGTCGCCACAGCAGAATGAACCACCTTTTTAAAGATTTAAGTTTAATATTGCAATTACAATTTAAACATAATATATAGAGAATTAACTGTGTAAAATAACATAAAGCATCCCATAATGCAATTGACAACTGTAAATAAATGGAAAACAAATGTGAATGTGGAAACTGTGAATTGACAGATATTAATTTGACACGTATAGACACATATAGATGCTATAATTAATTAATTCTTTCATTCATTTTCTTTTCGGCTTAGTCCCTTTATTAATCCGGGGTCGCCACACCAACACGGGGAGAACATGCACACTGAAACTCCACACTGAAATACCAACTGACCCAGTCAGGGCTTGAACCCGCGACCTTCTTGCTGTGAGGCCACAGTGCTAACCACTAAGCCACCGTGCCACCCAACCATAAAAATGTTACTTTTTAAGGAAAGTAAATCCATGTTATAATATTTTGGATTGAGGATTAAGGTCATAAAATACCGAAAGACCGAATATAAACATGTTTTAAGAGACTGTTGAGTACTTAAATGTCATTTTTATTTAGAAATAAAAGAGAGGAGGATGAGAAACAGGGCATAATGATGAAAGAGTGACATAAAATTAATTCAGAATACAACAATATGGCAATTCATCCTCTCGTACATTCAACAAACACCAGAAGAGAGACATTAACATCAAGAGTTAACCTCTTAAAGTGTGTGTGTATACTTGTTTATGTGGTTTATGAGGACTCATTTTTATAATAGCATAGGTATGATATCGAAACGACAATGTTGAGGTGGTTTATAAGGACACGTCTTGTGTCCTCATAATTCAATATGCTTAAAATTATATTTAAGAGGTCTTTTGTCATTAAAAATTGGAGTTTTAAGGCTAGAGTTTACAGGCAGGGCCACATGATAAGTGATTTTTACAGTATAAAGTACGTTACAGGAGTCCTTGTAAAGCACATGTACAAACATATGTGTGTGTACTGGTTTTCTATCCTGGTGGAGACTTAAACCTGAACGCACACAGTCTCATGGGGACTTTGTGTCACCACTTAGACCAAAATTGAGGTACCCACAGGTAAACATGCTAATAAATCTCACAGAATTAAGCAATTTGAATATGTTAAAGTGCAGATTGTACTTATTCATGGTCTTATTTTAATGTTATTGTTAGTTATTATTCATTCATTCATTCATTTTCTTTTCGGCTTATTCCCTTAATTAATCCGGGGTCGCCACAGCGGAATGAACCGCCGACCCATCCGGCATTTGTTTTACGCAGCGGATGCCCTTCCAGCCACAACCCATCTCTGGGAAATGTTAGTTATTATTATTTTCTGTATTATTTTGATTGAAGATGGGGTGTTGGGAGAGACTTTGGGATGTGGTAAATTGTGTGGGGGTTGGGTTTTAGGGGTAGTGTTGAGGGAGGGGAGAGAATATAAGGTGTGAGTAGTAGAAACATAACGTCTATAAGAGTCCCCACCAGGATATAAGAACAAGTCTGTGTGTGTGTGTGTGTGTGTGTGTGTGTGTGTGTGTGGGCTCAGGGTTTATTTTGTGGTGCTGACGGTGGTTTTGTTGACAGGGATGTTGACTTCTGAGGCCTGGATGGCAGGTTTGGGCAGCGGAGCTTCAACAGTCAGGACTCCTTCAGGAGAAAGACAGGAGCAGATCTTCTCAGAGTCCACACCAGGGGGCAGACTGGAGCAAGACACAAAAACACCATTATTATAACAAGACGACAGTATTTCCAGTATTATCAGGATTTCCAGATCACCTTAACATATTAAAACACTTATGCACGCACATTACAACCCTTTCAGCTCACGTTTGTTATACTTGGAATAATAAAAATATTATTTGGAGAAATACAACGTAATGTAATTTAATATAATAAAATGTGATGCAATATAATATATACATAATAATAATAATATATAATTATAATATATATGTAAATATTTAAAAATAGTTTTAAAATGCAGTAAAAAGCTGTGCATCACAAAGATTTAACGATGTAAAACGTTATGCAATGTGATGCATTAATCAATGCCAAGAGCCCTTATCTCCTGTTTTGTCAGGAATTTGAGAGACTCTTGATCCTCTCTATCTAGTGCCCTTGAAGTGTGCGTGTCTGGAGAATATCAGTACTTACGTGTATTTCCTGGTGAAGCATCTGGAAACGAAGCCATGTTCATCCTTTCTCTCCTCGTGTTTGCCTGCAGACAAAGATGAAACAAGTTAAAGGGCACCTATTATGCAAAAATGACTTTTATAAGGGGTTCAAACACAGCTAAGTGGTAAGAGAGTGTGAAAGTATCCAGCTTCTGATAGTAAAAATGTATTAATCGTATTTGTTAAAGTCACACTTGATGAAAACAGTCTGCAGAAACACTCTGATTGACATTCTCCCTTTGTACGTGTCATCAGAGGGGGAAAGCCCTGCCCACTAGTGACCATCTCTCCCTCATTAGCATAAACAGCAGCCTTAAGTAAAAAGCAGCCGTCTATTAGACGTTAGAGTTTAAGCTGCTGAAGATAATGTCAATGACTGAGAGGATTATCAATGTGGAGTTTTAGATGAAGCACAAATGAACAGCGACTGGAGTCTCCACTGACTGACAGAAGCATGAAGCACAAATATGCATATGCATTTGTAGCTCCACCCTTTTCTGAAAAGAGCACAAACTAGGGATGGGCGGATCAATCCTGAAGTATTGATATTTTAGATACTGGGAATGTATCAAAAGGATCGATCCTTAAGTGAAAGTATCGATCTTTTCTGGGGGTTTTCTTACGGAGTAAAATATCTCAATAATTATAGCGCCACATATTATATAAATATTTACTTAAATATGAACACGAATGGGAACTAAAATATCCTTCCGCTGTATCTCCGCTGATGGGTCAGCGTTAGTACAGACACCACACACACACACAGCGCGGGTTGTAAAACTTTGGCAGAATCCTTTAAGAAATCTGGTCATTGTCCAGCTAAACAAGTGGGAATTATTTTACAAAAAGTGGAGTCGAGTTCAGTACAGACAGCCAGTTTATATTAAGTTTTACCTGATATATGTTCATATGAACACACAGATGCACACACTGTAAATATAATATGCTGAGGGGGAATCATTATATGTGATTCTTTGTAATATTAATATGCCAAAACTGAGGGGGAATCCTACTCTACACTCTGTCATTCATGTAATTTGCGTAAATTGGCATATATCAGATTTCTGTTACATTTCACAGGGTGCAGAATAATAGATTGTAGACCACTCAAGTAAAGACTTTTAGATTTTTTTTGTAGTTTAGTTTAAATAGTTTTAAATAAACTTGTTTATCAAGTAAAATACAAAGTTTAGGTGCACATAATAACTGGGAGAGATGTACTTTTTTAATTAATCAAGGTTTCTGCAGTGCATAATTTTTTGTTATGGTGCCATTTAGGCAATTTTAGTTCTGTTATTTTAATAAATGTAAAAAAAATAATGTGTTTTGTGTTTAATTTATTAATAAAAAAAGAATAATAATGATAATTATAATAATAATAAAAATAATAATGATAATAATAATAACAATAATAACAATAATAACAATAATAATGATAATAATAATAATAATAATAATAATAATAATAATAATATTAATAATAATGATAATGATAATAATAATAATGATAATGATAATGATAATAATAATAATAATAATGATGATGAT
>CAIGQQ010007036.1:1396972-1413665 GCA_903798035.1 Danio albolineatus | reverse complement strand
ATGTATTTATTCCAGCTAAACTAAATGAAATAAGACTTTCTACAAAAAATGAAATAATAATAAAAACAACAACAATAATAACAATAGAAAATACAAATTGTGCTATATTCATATATAATGCACTGTCAAATGTATTATTTATCTATCGATTTACTTAAGTCAAATAAGAATATTCTGTCTTTTAAAAATGATTTTGTTTTAAGAGTTTCTAGTGAAACTATGAAACAGATGTTTATTTTGTACAAATATTTTGACCTTGTTTTTATGTTTTCAAATATTGCCTTTGTAATTATAACCAGATTTTATATTCTAAAACCTTGCTAATAACTTCTGAGTAATGTTACTTACTTATTTGATTTGACTAAATTAATATATTGAATTATTTACCTAAAAATGCATTTTTATTTTATTTTTTATTACATATTATATATTTTCACAATCATTTCCGTTCATCGTTATGAGTTAATATTCATTTATTTACTCATTATTCATACGCTAAAACATCTAACTAATAATATAGTTTTCATTTCAAAACAAGTTTTCAACAAGCAAAACCAGTCACCGGTAGCAAGTTTTAGATTTATTATTTAGCTTTATCATATCTCAGATAGGCAATTAAATATGTCGTTGTGTTGTGGTCAGCGAGCTGCAGTCGTGATTAGTTTCTGCCTGGAAAAGACGTTCAGCTGTGATTAGTATTGAGTGTTAACCACACACACATATTCACTCAGCAGTGTCATTATACTGAACAAACAGACCATAAGTGTGCAAAGAGAAACATGAGTTAACTACAGTGTGTTAGTGAGCATCCCGAGAGATTCAGACTGCACCAGGAATCAACAGTATTAATTATTATTATTATAAGTGTTAAACCAGCCTGAAAGAATGAGGGTTAAGAGAGAGAGAGAGAGACGGAGATCGAGAGCTTGTACTCGTGGACTGATGAAACCTGCGGTCCTGATGCAAAACAACGGTTGTCACGGTGACGGTTGTCACGGCTGCAGATCAGCATCGTGGTGGTGTGATGTCATCGAGTCAACCTTCATACAGGAGAGAGTGAGCACAAACAACCTGCTGCTTTCAGAATGAGCATCGTGAATATTCATAATGCAGTAATCATAATCAGTGGGTGTGAAAGTCCACGCTGGAATCCTGAGCCTGAAACGAGGACAAGCCAAATACAAACATCTCAGCCGGATCAGCAGTGGAAAAGACTGCATCTCGTTGTAGGTCAGGCAGTTGTATTTGTGTGTATATTTCAATTCATTCATTGATCTATTTATTAAGTGCAGTAGTGGTGAAAAAAGCTGGTGTGTTTTAAGCATTTAAAAAATCTTGACATAATTAATTACTTATTATTTTATTTAACTTGATCTGATCTTATTTTGTTAGAAATGTATTATATAAATCTATAAATGTAAAAATAAAAGCTCCTGCAGTACACAGACTGACATGTAGGTGTCAGTGTTTCTTTCATTTGCTTTTTCTGTGCACGTGTATTATTCATTCATTCATTTTCTTGTCGGCTTAGTCCCTTTATTAATCCGGGGTCGCCACAGCGGAATGAACCGCCAACTTATCCAGCATTTGTTTTATGCAGCGGATGCCCTTCCAGCTGCAACCCATCTCTGGGAAACATCCATACACAGTCATTCACACTCATACACTACGTACAATTTTTAGCCTATCCAATTCACCTGTACCACGTGTTTGGACTTGTGGGGGAAACCGGAGCACCCGGAGGAAACCCACGCAACCACGGGGACTCGTGTATTATATTAAATAAAAAAAGATATCTGGGAAAAGAATAATAATTACGATTAATAGAAATGAAAGTTTGTTTTGACATAATATATATAATATATAATATATTTATTATGTATATGGGATACAAACACATACATTAAAAACAAAACTAAACAAAAAATTTTGCATATATATTTAAATTTGTCTGATAAAATGTATTACATTTATATATAAAAATGTTTCATATACATATATGTTTTACATCTAAATCTAAATAAAAATAATATATATAATAAAAATAATATATATAATTAAAAAAATATATATATACAAATATGTAAATAAACTCAAACCAGCGACCTTCTTGCTGTGAGGCGATCGTGCTACCCACTGCGCCACCCCTGACTCTGACACTTCATTCATTCATTCATTTTCTTGTCAGCTTAGTCCCTTTATTAATCCGGGGTCGCCACAGCGGAATGAACCGCCAACTTATCCAGAATTTGTTTTATGCAGCGGATGCCCTTCCAGCCGCAACCCATCTCTGGGAAACATCCATACACACTCATCCACACTCATACTCTATGGACAATTTTAGTTTATTCAATTCCCCTATAGCACATGTGTTTGGACTGTGGGGGAAACCGGAGCACCCGGAGGAAACCCACGCAACCACGGGGAGAACATGCAAACTCCACACAGAAATGCCAACTGACCCAGCCGAGGCTCGAACCAGCGACCTTCTTGCTGTGAGGCGAACGTGCTACTCAGTCTGCGCAGAGCACGCAGTATTCTTAAGGACCCCTCTCACCCTGCTCACAGACTGTTCCGGCAGGCGCTTCAGGCTTCCTCGGACTAAAACCAGCAGACTGAGGAACAGCTTTTTCCCCAGAGCTGTCTCCCTTTTGAACTCTGCCCCCCACTGACTCTTTTGACCCCCACACACATCCCCCACTCTCCTCATAACTTATACTCCTCACAGTCACTGCACTATTAAACATTTGCACATTTAAAAATTGCACATATTCATTGCACTGATTAATTTATTTGAGCTGTACACACCCACTGTACATATATATCTGTAATTATGTTTATCTATCTGCACACTTCTGATTATTAATAGGCAACCTACATTGCACTGATTCATTTATGTTAACCGTACATACCCAGTGCACATGTACATTTGTAATTATGTACACACCCACTGTACATACATTTGTAATTGTTTATCTATCTGCACACTTCTGATTATTAATATCAACCTGAACATATAATCATTTATTGTAAATCTCTGTTCATAACTAAGTCAACCTGTATATAATGTTCATAGTACATCCATCTGTAAATATCACCATAGTTTTTCTATAACTGCACCTTATAATTTATACCTGTATTCTGCACTTTTTTCTGGTTAGACCTAAACTGCACTTCGTTGCCTTGTACTTGTACATGTGTAATGACAATAAAGTTGAACCTAATCTAATCTAATCTAATCTAATCTAATCTAATCTAATCTAATCTAATCTAATCTAATCTAATCTAATATACTTTTCTAATCTAATATCTATTTCTGAGTTCTCCTTGATGGTGTAGTTACAACACTGACCAGCAGAGGTGACCTGGAGCCAGACCTGAAAAACTAAAGCCTGTAAACGAAGAAATGACTTTGCATTCCTTTTTTTATTATTAACCATCACAGTTCCTTAATGTATAAGTGGATGAGAGAAGCTTTACCTGGTGATCCTACGAGCCTCCATAAAGCTGGGCGAGTCTCTCCGTCTCTTGCGGATTGGAGAATAACTGCGCGAGCGGCGGCGAGCTCTCTCTGCGTCTGAATGATGAGGACTGTCTCTCTCTCTGCACACACACACACAATACACAGATTAGTGTGTTTAATTCATCCATTCATTCATTCATTTTTCTTCGGCTTAGTCCCTTTATCAGAGTTTGCCACAGTGGAATGAACCGCCAACTATTCCAGTTTATGTTTTATGCAGCGGATGCCCTTCCAGCCACAACCCAGTACTAGGAAACACCCATACCAATCACTCACACACATACACTACGGACAATTTAAGTTACCCAATTCAAGTGTTTGGACTTGCGGGGACAGTCCTCTTATGAATATGCATGCACCTGGAGTTGTTCTGGCGGGCGTGAGGTGATTTGTTCTTGCTGGATCCGCGTTCTCGTGACGTCGACCTGCCGCTGCTCCAGGAGCTGCTCCGCTGCCGCGTCGTCCCGTGGCTTTTGCTCTTCTTCTTTTTGGACGTGTGTTTGTGCCGGCCGGGAGAGACCGATGAGCTCCGGTGCCGATTCTGGCCACGTCCACGATGGTGCCGCTTAGAGGAGTGAGCATCTTTTGTCCTGTGAGAGAATAAAGAGCAGACTGGAGAAATGCTACTCGATAGCTTTGCTTTTCATGAACAGTAGCTTTTGCAACACAGGCTCATTGTGGATACATACACCTGTCCACGTTACTGGAGAGCACGAAATATGTACCCAGAGGTACGTCTGGCTACATTTCATCTTTAAAATGCATGCTACGGGGCGGTATGGCTTCTGTTCATTTTCCGCACTCCCGCCGACTGCTTACCTCCATGTGGACAGCTTTTCTGGTGTTACCAGTTTGCAGAACAGCTCGTGGCATACGCCGATGGACTTGGGACGTGGAGCGGAGATGAGTACGAGTTTACACAGTTCAAGAAACCAGGTGAAACAAAAGCATATTTTATTAAACAAATAAATAAACAATAGGCTGAAAGCGTGGTGAAATCACACGTCCACCACAGCTTTTCTTTTTCTAGATTGCTTTTGAAAACACTATCGGTTGGATTTAGGGACAGGAAATGGTTGAATGGGTCAGTCGGTCAGTCAGTCGACAAGCTGGACTGGTCGGCTGAAGTGTATACTGCAGCCTTTGGTGGATTTACGTGAGAAAAGGGTGATCAAGAGAAATTTGGGATCATCAAAAGGCGTACACAGCAGCCTCTAGTGGATTTGCAAAAGCAAAAACTACAAGCAGATGTAACCCTGCCAGTCCTACACTACCCATCCTACTCTGAGCTTGCGGCTTTTTGTATGAGAGTCGGTTGCTCTTATGTTGTGTTCACACCAGATGTAGCACTCGCGGTTGCTCTAACAAGGAGGCTAAAGACCACAGCCTCTAGCGACTGTCGCTAGAGCACCTTTAGAGGTCAGAGGAGTGAGGTTTACCTGTACAGCACTTCACTAGCTGACCTTCAATACACTTAATCCCTAAACACAGCACCAATGTAACCCCTGCCGGTCCTACACCACCCATCCAGCTCTGAGCTGAAATCGAACCGGTGACTCTCCGCATAGTCGGTTGCTCTAAAGCCCCGGTCAGTAGGGCTGGGTATCGTTCCAAAATTTTCGATATCGATATCGATACCGATACCGATACCCTGAATTCGATACCGGTTCCGAACGATACTTTTTTCGATACTTTTATTTTAAGAAATATATTTTAACAAGATGACATAACACAATCTCAGAGAAACTTTGGTTTTATTTTTTTCAGGATGTTTGTGACACTTTTCACAGCAGGCGTATCTTTGAAGACCAATAAACAAAGGAGCAAAAGCACAAAATGAACAAAGTGTAGTTAACACAATATATTAGTGCAAACAGTTTTAATAAAGTTCAAGCAGTTTTAAGTCAATCAATTTTAAGTATTTGTGAGGCTTACTGCTGCTTAAAGGTTTAGTTCACCCAAAAATTGAAATTCTGTCATGAATTATCTACAAATGAAGATATTTTGGATTTAATCCAAGAGCTTTCTGATCCTCACATCGTTGAATATTTATTGAAATTATTTTTGTTTACTTTGCGCACAGAAGTATTCTTGCAGCTTCATATAATTATGATTGAACCACTTTTATCACATGGACTTATTTAGACTATGTTTTTGGTTCCTTTCTGGACATTGAAAAATGCATATCCAGTAAATCTATGGGAGGATCAGAAAGCTCTTGATTTAAATCCAAATGATCTTTATTTGTGTTCTGAAGGTAAACAAAGATCTTCTGGGTTTGGAACAACATTAGGGTGGACATTTAAATAAGACAAGTTTAATGTAAACTTCATCATTTACTGTTAACCTCAAAGCATTTTAGTATTGTATGTCTGTTTACATTTCGGAGCCCCAGCCATTGCGCAGTTATCCTCATCAGTCACGGACGACGCTTGTGCTGGGCACATTGTTGGAGTCAGGAAAATACTGAGAGGATGATGATGATGACTGCGCTGGCGTGATCTTCTTGCAGTCAAACACGGAGCAACTTTCTGCTCGTAAATTAATTCCGTGTACTGTGAGGTGTTTTATTGTGGCGCATACATTTATACATGTGACAGCATTCACGAGTTGTGCTTGTTGTTTTTCCCCTTTAAGAGAGCTGAAAGTGACGGGGTGTGTTTCCCCTTTAAGAATGTGTTCCCCTTTAAGCGCGTGTGTCGAGGAGGAAAATAAAGATATCGGTTCATAAAGTTTTCATCCCGCGTTTGATGTCTCTTCTTTTAATTTTCTCCGCGTAAACGGCCACATTATCATATTTGACGTGTTGCCAGTCTTGGTCGCGATAACTTTTTTACAGATATTGCATCGCACGCTGTTGCCGCCAATCTTTGCATAATGTAGCCATACTTTTGATCACTTAAACATTGTTTGCGTTAAATGTATGCCATTCTTTAAAGTGTAGTGTACGCATTACAGCCTCACATTTGACAAGCTCTGGGCGAGTGGGCGTAATACTGCCGTAAACTATTGATTTTCAAGACAGCCTCGCAGCAGGCTGATTCAGGCTCATCACCAGCATTTGATCCGGGCACGTTTAGGATGCCGCAGGTTTTCTAGCTCACTGACGTTGACAAGATTATTGGGTATCGAAATTTGGTACCGAACGAAAATGATTTTTTCGATTCTCGATAGTATCGAGACGATTCGGTCGGTGCTTATAAAGTATCGAGCTCGATACCCAGCCCTACCGGTCAGATCACACGATTTTTATAGTCGGTTACGAAAGTCACTATGTCAGATTATACGATTTTTTCTTGATAAAATCTTGACTCGTTGTAGGTTACAGATGTGCCAGACTACACGATCCTCCGCGATCAGTCATCCCGTGACGTCTACGACCAACATTATTTCCCAAAGCAGTGTTGCGATCATAACATTTCTTATCGCAATTAAAAAAATTTTTAACCTAATTTCAATCTCAATAAACACTGATGCTGGCTGACAACTAATAAGGTTAAAACTTTTATGTTTCCTTTTTAATATTAATATATTTGTTTGAAATCTAAATGTATATTTTCCTGCCAATGTTGCTATTAAACACTTTCTTGCCTGAACATACAGTGAAAGCATATCAGCAGCTGTGAAGCAGTGAAGCATTAACTAAATCCTTATTTTCCATGGAGCGAAACAAATCATCACTGCACAGCTGGACAGGTAAAAAAAAAACAAATTGGTATATGTTTCTTGGAAAAAATATCTTTTTGAAACGAATTTCGTTAGCTACAACTTGTATCTTAATTGCCATGTATTTTTCGTTGGTCAGTGAACTACTAGATAAACAAGAATAACGAATAACCTTCCGAGATGCGCTTCAAAATCCGCTATAGCACCAAAAACACGAGAGCCTAAATAAAGTTAAATATTCACAGTTTCAGAGAGGCCTGTATTAAATTGTTTTTACTAATAATTACACATTTGAATAAGCAGGACAGGCTTTTACAGAATGAAAAGAATGAAAGAATGAAAGCAGTTGTATTTACTGTGGTAGTTCTTTCTGATAGACATTTGAATCTGACAAGATGCTAACCCTGTTTTTTTTTAGATGAAATATGACAGATTGAGCACATTCTGATGAAGTACAGATCGTCAGAACACCAGCTGTGCGTACCAATAATAAGAGGGCACGAATTAATATGGGATGAACTTAGTATATAATTTGCAAATGCATGTTCTTTCATCCACGCGCTCGATTAATGTTGAATATGCAGCTTTACATCCACAAACGAATAGCTTTTCACCTGAGTCTGTGAATGTCACTTGTTAAATTGCATTAGTACATTTGCGCGTGGATCAAGAGTTGCGCACGTGTCGAGAGTTGCAAACTGATGAAGAGCTGAGTTGCGCACGGAGGAAGAGTTGCGCCGCAGATCGAGAGTTGCGGGCGGATCAAGAGTTGAGTGTGCACGGATTTACCGACAAACTGTGTGAAATCAGTTTCATAATCCAAACGAGCGCCACCTGATCTACACGTGCGCAAATTATGATTTACTTACACAAAAAAGAGCATATGTAATCACAAATACAACTCTGTTTTTACAAATGCTGCACATTTAATTAAATCGGACTTTTTCAGACTCAAGTGTAGTAATGCAGGATTGTATAATTCTCAAATCGGTATGTAGATGTGTACACATTGCATAAGAACGTTGTGGCTTTTCCATGTAAAGTTTGTATTTAACTCTTGAAAAGCTTAAAAACTGCGAAAGAATGTCTCATAATTCAAACGAAGCCGGCGGTATTCCAACAAAAAGTCAATTCACATACGCGCATCACCTGATCTGCAAATGCAAAACTTACCTTTCGCACAGGGAAATTAAGATGCATGAATGCAAAACATGATATTTGTTTTCAAGAGTTCACACTTAGCTGATGATTGATTATAAAGCTTGTTTGGCATGCTGTCCCAGGAGAGAGCCCTAAGCTCATAAGATCCTCGAGCCCGGGGCTCCCTCCCGTTCGCAGGGCGAGAGTGGAGTTTGAGCTCAGGTAGATCTGGAGAACTCCCCTGCGGGTAGCTAATGAACAGATAGTGATCGCTATGAAAAGATAACTACTTACTAAGAGCATGTCTATAGTGCCGATTTGTATTAGTCCATTAACTTAAGTTGCATGTTTTTGGACGGTGGGAGGAAACCGGGGAACCCATGGGAAACCCATGGGATTCTTCAAAATGAAGATGGCTGTGATATGGAGCTTAGGGTATTTATAGTGGCTTAGGAATCGTCTGATTGGTGAATCATGAATTGGATAATGCGGGACCAGCTGCGAGCAATCATCAGCACATGATTCTCTCCAAATTAGTTCATAAATAAACTTCACTTCTCGAACATGTTTTTGTTTGTGCAAATCTTTAATTCACAGACTCAAGTGGAAAGCAAGTGGAAAGCTAAGACTGTAGTCTTAGACCGCAAATTGGAAAACATCGGGGTGAAACTAGCAGCTTTGCAACAAGATTTGGCCAGACCTGGAGACCTGTGATGGACACTAAATATCGGTGAAATTGGCAGAAGTTGACCAAAATTTGAAAAAGTTTCTTCTCTTTCGGCTTCCCTGTAATTTTCCTGCCAAACGGCCTTGGCTGGAGACAAACAACTTCTCCCGGATAGCAAGATAAGGAGACGCTCTGAATTCCTGCTCCCTGTCAAGGACACCTGTTGGACTCTACAGGCTTACACACACACAAACATAGCTACAGATAGACTATCACTACCTAACCCCGCATCCCACGCCTTCGTATGCTTTCACCCACTGGAGAGCGGGTCTGTGACCAGCGCTCTCTAGCTGCAGGACCAGATGGCTGCCGCCCTCATCAGACTTTATCCACATCCCCTGTTCCCATCCCCTGGTGCAATGTTATGTCTATGTCTATGTGTTTATGTGCTTGATTGCTGGGGCTTTTTTTCTCCCTGATCTCACAGTGCCCTAATTCAAGGACAAATGTGAGAGGGAGTTTTTTTCACCTCTCTCCCCAAATGTATCCTATTTCCTATTTCTAAAATGCCTACCTCTCGTCGACCTGTCTTCCCTTGAAATGTGTGATGTTTGTCTATGGTCGGGGGGTTCTATTTCACTGCATGAAAGTGTATGTGACGAATAAAGGCTTCATTCAATTTGTTTGTGGATGTAAAACTGCATATCGTATCATGTAATACTGCATACAACATTAATCGAGCGCGTGGACGACAGAACATGCATTTGCAAATAATATTGATACTAAGTTTTGTAATTGACCGGCGCAATGAAAACAGTTAATATGGGCTTCTCTGAAACTGTGAATATGTCACTATAATGAGTAAATGTAGCCTTCGACAGCAAGCATCAGTGTTTTTTGAGATTGAAATAAGAAAGGGATGATGGGGCGGGGTGGTGCTGGATATGAACGTACCTTTGAATAAAATCATGCAGGTGCCCCGAGAACTCAGAAACCCATTGTGAGTGCCGGCATATTTGTGCCAGTCTTAATATTTCAGAGAAGGTATTTAAAGATTGCATGACTGGTCATATCCACCCGTGACCAACTCATAATTAAATATGCAGCCTATTTTTTGATTACCTGACCCTGGCATTAATGGCAGCACCCACTGAGATGAGAGAAGGTCTAAATTATGTGCTCCTCTGGGCCGTCTCACACACGTGACGTAACTAGTCGTAAATGACGAGAAAAAATTGAACATGCTAGACTTTCTGCGACGGCGTCATGAGGCGTCGCAGGCAAGGAATCGGTTGTCGTGAACTATGCCACATTACACGAGAAGACACGATTGAATCTTGTGTCACGATGCCTATTTGTCGCTTACGATTCTCTATGACGCCCTGCATCAAGAAAATCGTGGCAAAATCGTGTGATCTGACCGGGGCTTAACAAGGAGGCTAAAGACCACAGCTTCTAACGACTGCTGCTTGAGCACCTTTAAGAGGTAAGAGGAGTGAGGTTTACCTGCACAGCACTTCACTAGCTGACCTCTGCTACACTCTCAGAACACAGAGAAACAACCACAACACAGACGCACCTCCGGTAACGCATTCGCTGTCCCCAGAAATGTAGACCTGGGTACATATCCGCAATGAGCCTGGCTTGAGCTTTTTCACACCCCCTTAGCGCTTTTGCGCCGTCCGCTTCAGACATTACGCTTAGACCGTTAAAACAGAGCCCATTATATGCAGTAAACGTTCTTACTTCTTCTGACTCTTGTTTTTAGCGTGCGTCTCGTGCTGAGAGTCGCTGCTGTGCGCCGGCGAGTGCTCCGTCTTCTCTCGACCCCTCGTCCGACCACGTCTCCCTGCGCTCTCCGAAATCGGCGCTTTCCCGTCTGCGCATTCGTCCTGCGCCGCGGCTCCTTTAGCACCTCTCACATGAGGAGACGTCGAGGGAAGCTTCTGGAGATGATTATAACCAACAAACCAAAGGGAAATAAATAAATAAAAAGAAAAAGAAACGTGGAAAAGAAACAAACAGAAAGAGAAGAGTGAAGTTAGAGTCTTTCTCCTGCCGGGCTGAGAGAGCGTTGTACTCGTGTACTTGGCAGAGAAGAATAGCTAAAAAGAAAGTGCTAGGATTGTTGTCTGGCTTATAGACAGTCCTCTATTGTGCAGCGCATGCAATACTCGGCATGCAAAACCATAATGATTCGAAAACAAGAAGAGTCCCGAAAGAGAAAATCAAAACAAAGGAACGAAACAAAACTAAAATAAATAGGGGGAAAATATATAATGCCAAACTGTTAACGGAAAGAAGTTTAGAGAGAGTATATAAAGAGACTGGAGTAAATACAGTAGAGAAAAGTAGAGGACTTTTTCAATTTCAGAAAGAGCTACGAACGAACGAAACAAAGGTGGAAAAGAAATCTAGAAAATAAACGAAACGAAAAGAAGACAACTTGACAGAACATCACAGAAATGGAAGGAACGAAATTAAAGAGTCACAAGAATCGAATTAGGTCTTCTACTCAATGGATCTTGCTTGTGGATTTGTTTTTTGTCCTGCAGACAATTGCTGAGAAGTGAACAGCGACCCATTTGCTTTATTTTTTTCAGTATTATAAATGGTTATTCGTTTTCAACTCCCTTTTGGTTGACATCCACTTACCAATAAAGTGGTATTCCCTCCTTTAGTAGGTAAGGTATGAAGAGAAGGGAAAAGTGGGGCAACATAAGTGCATCATTAGATTCACAAAATGCAAGAGAAAAAGACACAACACCCTTCCCTGGATAGTGAGTATGAAACAATGCATGGAAATCAAACCAAAGAGAGAGAAAGAGAGACACACAAACGAACTGAAAGCCAAAGGGATTTGACAGTGTGCGGGCTGGAAACCATCGGTCTGAGGGCAGTTTTTACAGCAGCTCACTGTTCTGACTGTGTGTTTTGACGCTCTCGTTTCACACTGAAAACCTCAACGCTGTGCATTATTGAGTTATCCATCAAGTTTGGTTAAAGACCCCATGAAATTGCTCGTCCAGTGTTTGTTATTTTAGGTTGGCTTCCAGTAACGCAGCTCGAAATCCAAAGAAAACAATCGGATAAGCCAGTGACTGTAAGATAAGCCTCCTTTTTGGACATTAAAATGAAGCATTTGAATCAAATTGTATTGCAAGGTTATTATGACAAACTAAAATTAAAACCGGAAATGAAATAAATATATAATATAAATTAAATTATACTATATAAAACTTAAGCTATTATGTATTAATAAATAATAAAATAATTTGCATGTATTTTTTAATACAAATCTGTTTTACATTTTTGTCATATGTTTTATATTATTATTATTATTATTATTATTGTTGACTGATATTTCATTATGTTGGCTAATAATGTCAAATATTGCCGCTCAAAATCCAAAGAAAACAATAGCATAAGCCTGTGATGAAGCCTCATTTTATGGACATTAAAATAAAGCATTCAATGCAATCATTTTGTACTGTATTGTTTAAATTGTACTGCAAGGTTATTATAACAAACTAAAATTAAAACCGAAAATGAAATAAATATATAATATAAATTAAATGATATAAAACATGTTCAGCTATTATATTAAAAATATATATATATATTATTCAAATATATTTAAATAATTTTTATACAAATCTGTTTTACATTTTTGTCATACGTTTCATATTATTATTATTATTATTATTATTATTATTGTTATTATTATTATTATTGACTGATATTTAATTATGTTGGCTTGATCTGTAAAATAATGCAGCTCAAAATCCAAAGAAAACAATAGGATAAGCCAGTGATGAAGCCTAATTTTTTGGGCATTAAAGTAAAGCATTTAATGCAATTAAGCAATTAATTACTATATACTGTATTGTTCAAATCGTACTGTAAGGTTATTATAATTTTTTAAATAAAAATATTCATATTAATATATTATATAAACTAAATTATATATGTTCAGCTATTATAAATTATAATTTAATTATTTATTGATATTACTATAATAATAATAGTAATAATAGTAATAATACTAATAATAATAATAATAATAATAATAATAATAATAATAATAATAATAATAATAATAATAATTATTATTATTATTATTATTATTATTATTATTATTGTTATTGTTATTGTTATTATTCATTCTTTTTTTTTCGGCTTAGTCCCTTTATTAATTTGGGGTCGCCACAGCGGAATGAACTGCCAACTTATCCAGCATATGCTTTACACAGCGGATGCCCTTCCAGCTGCAACCCATCACTGGGAAACTTCCACATACACTCATTCACAATAATACACTACGGACAATTTAGCCTACTCAATTCTCCTGTACCACATATCTTTGGACTTTTGGGGGAAACCGGGGGGATTTCTCTATCTCTTCTCTGTCATAATTGTTGTTATTATTGTTATTATTATTATTGTTATTATCATTATTATTATTATTATTATTATTATTATTAATAATAATAATAATAAATAATTAGCATTTATTTTAAACACAAATATATTCTACATTTTTGATATATATTTTATATTATTATAAATTATTATCATTATTATTGATTGAGTTTTTTTCTTATGTTGGCTTGGTCTGTGTCAATTAACGCAGCAGGAAACAATAACAATAACATAAGCCTGTGATGTTGCCTAACTTTTTTTAACTAAAAAATAAAGCATTTTGACTGTTTGTATTATTCAAATTGCATAGCAAGGTTATTATTATTATTATTTTTATTTAAAAAACAACAACTAAATACTGAAATTTTATTAATATATAAGATAAATTAAACCACATAAAACATGTTTAGCTATTATTATTAATATTATTATTATTATTATTATTATTATTATTATTGAACTATAAGATAAAATGCATGTACTGTATTTATATTTTATATTATAATATATTAATTATTATTTATGAATAGACCTTTTTTTTTACATTGGCTTGGTCTGAGTCAAGTGAAGCACCTCAAAATCCAAAAAAAACAAAAACAAACAAACAACAACAACAACAACAACAAAACAATAAGAAATAGTATTTTGGAGAAATGTCTGAAATGATTAATTATAATGATTAATTATAAGTAAATAATATAAAATATGTGCATGCCTTTCATATTATGCAAATATATTGCACATTATTTTGTTAATTTATGTGAAAAATAAGGTCATTTTTATTGATTGAATATTAATATTTCACTTTAACAATCTAAATCAATGACTATTTTACATTTCATGCTTAAACACCACACTGTAAAACCCGATAAGTTAACTCAAGCTGTTTGAGGAGACCGATTGTGGCAAACCATTTAAGTTTGGAAACAAAATGGTTTGAGTACTGTAAATTATATGACTATAATATTTGCTTTGTCAAACTTTAGCAACTTAAACATTTTAAGTTCAGTTATTAAATCGCAGCGAGTTCAGCAAATTAAGTCCAAACAACTACACTATATAGCTAGTCAAATGGTTTGGTGTTGCTTCTAGTATTAGAGTTAACACAAAATAAATCATTAATTAATTCATAACTCATTTGTTTTGAGTTCTGGTTAATATAATCCGTTCATGAGTTACGATAACTCATTTTTGTTAAGTCAAAGTAACCTTTTAAAAATTATAAGTTAAACTAACTTATTTGATTGATATGATTTTGACTGTTGGGTTTTACAGTGCATGAAAACAAGGGGAAAATTCGCAAATAATTATTTTTTGGATGCCTTTAATATTATACATATATATTGCACATTATTTTGTTAATTTATGTGAAAAAAATGCCCTTTTTTATTGATAGAATAATATTATTTTACTGTAATAATCTAAATCAATGATTATTTTACATTTCATGCTTAGCCATCACACTGTTAAACCCGATAAGTTAACTCAAGCTGTTTGAGGAGATCGGTTGTGGCAAACCATTTAAGTTTGGAAACAAAATGATTGAGTACTGTAAACTATATGACTATATTATTTGCTTTGTCAAACTTTAGTAACTTAAACATTTTACGTTCAGTTGTCAAATCGCAACGAGTTCAGCAAATTAAGTCCAAACAACTATTTAGCTAGTTTGGTGTTGCTTCTAGTATTAAAGTTAACACAAAAAATATAACTCATTTGTTTTGAGTTCTGCTTAATATAATCCATTCATGAGTTACGATAACTCATTTTCGTTAAGTCAAAGTAACCCTTTAAAAAATATAAGTTAAACTAACTTATTTGATTGATATGATTTTGGCTGTTGGGTTTTACAGTGCATGAAAACAAGAGGAAAAATTCGTAAATAATTATTTTTTGCATTCCTTTAATATTATACAAATATATTGCACATTATTTTGTTAATTTATGTGAAAAATAAGGTCATTTTTATTGATTGAATATTAATATTTCACTGTAATAATCTAAATCAATGATTATTTTACATTTCATGCTTTACCACCATGAAAAAAAGGGGAAAAAATTCAGAATTAAATAATTATTTCACTAAAAAACATACATGCTCAAAATCCCTCACCTGAACTAAACCCTACTTTGATCTGGATTTCATGGGGTCTTAAAAAAAGTGCTCCTAAAATGGTCTGAAATAGGGCTAGAATGTCATTCTGAGTTAACCCGAGTATATTCTTCCGTCTGTTTTTAAATCACATTATAAACTAATTTTATTGCCATCGAAAGGATGCGCTGATTCTAACGCAAACTATACCAAACCAAACAATCCTAAAAACACCATGTAAACACAGTAGGAAAACAAAGTAACACAATCTCAGCTCAAATACTTCAGAAGCAGCCCTTGTGTATCCGAAAACAAAAACAAAAGAAAAAAGAGAGAGGGAAAGTGACCAAATCATAAGACACGTACAGTACCATTTCACCAAAGACAAAAGGAAATGCGGCACAGACAGGAAATGCATTCTATCGAAAAAATAATAGTCAGTAATAAAAGAAAAGAAAACGCAGACAAGAGATGGACCTGTGGGGAGGGCAGTGTACTGAAGACTGAAGCATGAAAGCAAAGGTAGATTTCAGATTGAAAAACAAAAGGAAACAGAGAATGAAAGTAGAGCAAACAGTTCTAAAAGGAAAAAAAGGATGAAAAACAACCCGCCAACCTCTGGTTTTCCTCAGATAAACAAAGAGAAAAAGAGAGAGAGAGACACTGATGTCAAGCTAGGGTGCTTGTCACATTCTCCACGTGCGTAGGCAGAGCGTTACCTACCTTCCGCTTCAATCAGTGACACGGATGCAAGATCAACACAACAAAGGAAGAAAAAGGACAAACAAAAAGGAGAAAGGAAAATTCTCCGCAGCGAAATGGGAAAAAGACAATGAATTCTTTTAGTATCCAGGCTAAGATAATTGACTCCACAGACTTCCAACAAAACCAAAACTAAACCAAACTAAAAAGAGCGCTGTCAAACGATTAATCGTGATTAATGCATTCAAAATAAACCTTGGTATTTACTTAATAATCTGTGTGTGTGTAAGCACTGTGTATAAATATTGTGTATACATAAAATACTGTATATATATACACACATACATAATTTGTATTAGATATAAAGTAGTGCTGGGAAAAAAAAATAATCCTGAATAATCGCATCCAAAATAAGTTTGTTTTGACATAATACATGTGTGTGTGTGTGTGTGTGTGTGTGTGTGTGTGTGTGTGTGTGTGT
>CAIGQQ010007036.1:1378646-1390601 GCA_903798035.1 Danio albolineatus | reverse complement strand
CTGAAAACGTGGTAAAAATCTGGCGAGGGCTTTTCTTTTTCTGGATTGCTTTTGAAAACTGTCTTAGGGTTTAGGGAAGTGGGTGGGCGGGTCAATCGGTGCTTTTGAAAACACTATTGGTTGGGTTTAGGGAAGGAGGAGGATGGGTCAGTCAGTCGACAGCGGCCTCTGGTGGATTTGCGTGAGAACAGCAGGCGCGAATGGTACTAGCGAGAGATATTTGAGATCTAAAAAACTAAACAAAATGTACAAAGCAGCGTCTGGTGGATTTGCGAAACAAAAACGGCAAAAAAGATACCTCCTGGGATGTATTTCGTGCTCTCCAGAAATGTATATAGTGGTACGTTTTCAGATTGAGTTATTGACATCCACAGTTGGAAGCAAAATACAATGGAAGCCAATGGCTGCTTCTTTCCCATCATTCTTCAGTATGTCTTCCAGTGTGTTCAACAGAAGAAAGAAACTCAAACAGGTTTAAATCAAGTTGAGGATGAGGAATTGATGATATAATTTTATTTTTTGGGTGAACTACCTCTTTAATGGCAAACAAATTAAAAAGGTCAATATTAATGATCAAGTGCATTTTCATAAAATCTGCCTTGCTGTTTAAAATATGATACAATAATAAGAAATATAATGATAAAATGAAAACGAATGTTTGTATGCCTGCATGTTTGTAACTGCATATAAAGATGACATATTTCATGTCATTTGAATATTTATCTTTAGAGTTTTATTAAACAACTTCTGTAAAATAAATTCAATTTTGTTTTTGCATTTTATTATAATATTTGTGAGCCTGTACCACAAAACTTTGCATTGAAAGGGTATATTTGTGGAAATACACAAAGAATACATTGTCAAAATGACAGATTTATCTTTTCTCTTTTATTATCAAAATATTGATCAAAATCTCTATCAAAATAATAAGTAAAGGTAAGTAAGTAAGTTAAGCAAGTTCTACCATAATTATATAAAAATAAAAATGTTCATTATTAATATGCATAGATATTTACATTAGATGTTGCTTATCTATTAGGAATGCGTCAATAGAGCTTGTCTTGACTATTGCGGTTGAATGACATTTGTCCTGGGAACACTGTACAAATATGGCAGCGCTATTGACGCATGCTCAGGGTCTGTATGTGATATCTAATTTATGTATCTATGATTAATATGCATATAGTTGTATCATGGCTAAATATATTTCTATCCTAACAAAAATATACATCAGTGAAAACCTTATTAAACTTTTAGATAATGTATAAATCTCAGTTCCCAAAAATTGACATTAGTATTGTAGTACAGGGTCACATATTAAAAGGAAAAATATTGTTAAATAAAACAATATGAAATATTATTAACACTGTATAAATCAGAACTGTAAAAATTATAACATCCCAGCAACGTACGGTTAAGAATGCAAAAGACATATTAAATAAATAAAAATAATAAATAAAAACAATAAATAAATAAATAAATAAATAAATAATAAAATAAAAAAATTAAAAATAATAATAATAATAATTAAAAAATAATAAAAAATAAATAAACAAATAAAAATTTATAATAAATAATAAAAAATTAATTCATAATAAATAAATAATAAAAAAATAATAAATATAAATAAATAAATAAATAAAAATAAATAAATAATATAACTAAATAAATAATAATAATAATAAAAATAAATAAATAAATAAATAAAAATAATAAAAAAATTAATTCATAATAAATAAATAAATAAATAATAAAAATAAATAAATAAATAATAAAACTAAATAAATAAATAATAATAAAAATAAATAAATAAATAATTATATTAAATAAAAAAATTATAATAAATAAATAAATAATAATAATAATAATCATAATAATAAAATAAATAAATAATAATAAATAAATAAATAATAAAAACAAATGAATATATAAATAATAAAAATCCACAAATAAATAAATAATAATAAAAATAAATAGAATAAATAGAATAAATAAATAAATAATAATAAAAAATAAATAAACAATAAAATAAATAAAAAAATTAAAAATGAACAAATAAACAAATAAAAAACAAACAAACAAACAAATAAATAACTAAATAAATAAAAAATTCTGATGCACTTGATTGACCTTTCCAAAATGGCAGAGCTAATTCACCTATTTCCTATCTGTGATTGTAACATTCAGACTCATTCATCCTCTCAGCAGAACCAGAATGACAGCTGATTGGCTAAAAGCGTCTGAGGGAGTGGTTAATGAAAACCACTGGCTCATGATTAACAATTCTTCACCTTACATCACAGAAACATGATCAGAAATAAAGTGCAATCTTATTCACAGCGGCTCTTTGATACACCTGATACAAAACTGAGCAGGAAATGAGAGTTTCAACTGTTATTGACAAGAGAAAACCAGTAGACATACCCATTTAATCTACTCGGTCCAGTTCCAAATCATATGAATGCTTTTTACACAAACAAGACAGAAAAGTTTGGGCATTTATTTGTGGGAAGAGATCATGTGAATTCATAGAGGTCAAGAAATCAACAAAAACAGAGGGATGAATTCAGCAAATGAAAGGAGAGAGAAAGAGAGCATGAGCAGCACTTCTGAAAAGATGCATGCAGTCCGGCTCGGAAAAGTGTTGACCAGATTTACGAACACTTCTGCAGATTTACTGAACTCTTCAGTCGCATAACTACTGCTGTTGTGTGATAATATTAATGCATAAATAAATTGGTTATGCATATTTGATATTCTGTGGGTTTTTGGGAGGCCTAGAGTGAATGCAATTAATGTGGTGCTACTGCTTTAACAATAATGTTGTTGCCACTGTTGCTCCATCATCGTATACAAATATATTTGTATCCCCTTGAAAATGAGATGGTACATCTCAAGGGGTTTATCCCGGTGAATAAATATCAAATATATTATGGGACAAAATAAAATAACCAACATAAGATAAGGAAAAACCTACAATTTTATGTTTTATTTTGACTAGTGCCTAAGGCTTTTTATTTTGAGCAAATGCATAATGCGAGTAGCAAATATGAACTATTATTTATTATTTATATAATTTATTTTAACTAATTACATTTATTTTTAAATGAAGTAAGCTTTCAAGATGTCGTTTTTTTTCACATTAAAATTAATTCACATTAAAAATGTCCAACTTTTGCTTTAAAAATGTCAAGTAGCGTACTGAATTAAAGGTGCTGGATGTAAGTTCTTGACTCTTCTACAGCATAAAAACACCATCATATGTTTGCAGATATTGCAGAAATATGCTGTGAACATTCTTCAGATATTCTGCTTTAGAAATGTGCGTTACGTGCTGGAACGTCTGTCTTTGTTTTGGTAATTTTAACCCACCCAATGCCAGTTTAGCCAATTATATTTCAGCACCTTGGGTTGCCTTGGAGGAAAACAGCGTATTTAATTCATTCAGTCAGAAAGGCTCTCTAAGCATGCGTCTGTGACTGAAATACAACATCTGGTGGACAGTAGCAGACTCTGAAATGAGATGCAGATTCAGAGTTCCACATGAGGTGGTTATTATTTAGCAAATAATGTCAATATTTTGAACGTAAACATTAAATGAGCAGGTTACATTGTAATCCTATGTCCTAACAACACGTTATGTGACGAGATTTGCAGTGATAAGCAGTTTGGATGTTTGCAGGCACGACAGAAATGTAAACACAGCCATTCAGAAACACAGAATAGTGCACTCACTGCACTCCAGCGAAATGGTAAGGGTTTATAATCTGATTAATACACATTAAAGCGCTTCAACATTATTAAATGTAGACGCTGAATCGCTGATGGGAGTCACAGCTCTAAAGTTCAATCTCAAACGGTTTTGTAATAAAATAAAACAAACCGTTAATAATAATAATTTACCCCAGATTTATGATCTGAGGTGAACGATCTGCTGCTGTGTTCAGTATATGGTAATAAATCTCATGTAAAATGACATTCAAACTCACATTGTTAGCATTTAACATTGAATAAAGCACATGAGGTGTACCTGAGCTGATCATTGTCAGTTTTCTGTTGTTCAACTATTTTAGAAGCCGTCTCTAAAATATAAATTTTAACTCCTTTTAATATTTAAAATATTCCTTCTAAAGCCTGGTTTATACTCGACGTGTCCGCTAGTTCGCTTGAGTGACGTCATCGCGGAGTTTGCGGATGTTCGCTTTGGGTGTGCGCGACATGATTTCGGCTGGCAGAGCGCATGGTATTTTTTGAGACTCGAGAGAACAGTGAGCGCAGCACCGCGTCTGATTTGAGTTGTATATGAATCACTTTGAAGAGATTTTGTCTGAAACAGGTACGAATGTAAAGATATCTTTATGATCAGTGATCAGAGAGATAACCAGATGATCAATAATTCTTGGCTAGAAATTGCGACAGCAGTGAGAAAGGAGGAAAGTTTTTGTTAAAAGGTTTGTAAAAACCTGAAGGATGAGTTTATTACAGCCAAAAGAGGCCAGTGGAGACACAGGTACACCATTACAGAATGTGTTTTTCCACCAGTCATAGGTTTAACACTGATGTATATATTACAATTGAATTTAAAACAATTTAATAGTTACAAAACTATAATTAAGGAACAAATTATTTCTTTGATAACTGGACAGGAATATTTGAACCAACCGGTTTACAACATGATGCCGTTTTTCTAGGCTTTATGGTGATAACGGTCAGAAATGTTGGATTATTATTGCCTTTTTAGCATGAGAAGAGGACAGAAACTAACCAGACAGTACTGTGGGAATTGTGGAGCGGCTAAATAAATAAAAAAAACATCTATATTATTTAGTAAGTGTACTTTTTGCTTTTATTCTTGCCATAATAAAAAAATATATTTGTTGAGGAACCCATGTTCTGTTGTCATTAATATTTTAACAAACTTTAAGAGGTAAAACTGTCCGAGATATGAACAAAAGCAAGTGATGCATCAAAGTTTGACTAAAAATATCTTGAATGGTTACAAAAATCTTTATAATCATTAAAATAATTTATAAAAATAATTTTTAAAAAAAAGTTTAATAAACAACAATAATATTAATGATATGACGTAGTTCTGGAAACTTTCTACTTCTCTGTTTATCCGTCTGACTTTACGGTCAGTTTCTTTTGAGCGCCCCCTGTCGTTTTAAAGAATATCACAACGGCAAACGTGGCGAGTATAAAAGCCTCGTCCGTTTCGCGAGGTGCGCGTGCACTCAGCGGAGGCGTGTGATGCGGCGCCAGGCTAAAGTATAAATCCAGCTTAACCAATGCAGTTGCTTTTAATCAGAACATAGTTTAAATCAGCACTTAGGCTCAAAAGTCGTCAATCTGGCAACCCGTACTTGAGTTTGTTTTGAATTAGATCTGCAATACATAGTTCAACCACTGGGTGTCAAGCTTACATCCTGCACCTTTAAACTTGAAATGTTATTGTGGGAAAAGAAGAATGAATAATAAATATGTGATGCCATAATCTTTAGATGTAATTCAGGCAAATCTACTTATCTGTACAGTGCATTAATATGCGCAGCTTTCATTTTAGGAATATATTTATTCTGTTATGTATGTATGTTATGTATGTTATCTTGCTCTTTTTGTTGGTTTGATTGCGTTATTACATTGTTATTATTTATTATCTACTAAATAATTGAATTTAAATGTAAAATATAACAATAAATCTACTTTGTGATGATTTATGTAAATCAATGGTGTGTCATAAGACGCCAAAACCTGTAAATGTGCATGTCTTCTAATGAAGATAATAGAAAATGTTTGTTTTTTATCCACTGGTTAATATGAATCCAACATTTCCATTCATTCTCTCTCTACAACTGAAAAAGTCAACATGTTTCGTACATGAAATTAAGCATGACGTTATTACAGAAGGAAAAATGATGGAGATCTGCCTTGACCAAACAAAACCCTTCCCGACAAACACAAAAAATGGCTTGAGAACTGAAAAACTCACAGAATGGAGCCAAAAGAGGGAAAAAGATACAGTCAGCTCACACAGATATGACTGAATCTGTCAGAGAAGTGTGTGTGTGTGCGTGAGATTATTAGTGTTAACAGCCGAGAACAGATGGAGGTAAAGTAGAGGAGACTACATACATCGTTCCCTTTGTTCCCCTCCGCGTGATTGGCTCCCGAGTCTTTTCCGTTGCGCACCCGTATGCTGTGGTTTCCATTCTGCCACGTGGTCGGTTGCTCGGTGCTGGGGGATGGAGGGCTGGAGTGACTTCCTTCCTGTTTGTGCCGGTCGTTCCTGCTCTTCGCGTTTGATCTGGATTGAAAGGGTAGATTGAAGATGGATTGAGTTTATATATGTTCCCATAGAGTAAAATGATCGTAAAAATATATACAAACGGCCTATGTGACGTGCATGTTCATATTTCAAATATTTAAATATGTCAGACATGCATATCTTTTATATAAATGGCCTCTTACATATATTTTTCAACCATTGGAATTACAATTATGTACATACACACTAGCCGGCCACTTTATTAGGAACCCCTTGCTAGTACATTGCTCAATTGGTACTAATGGGACCAAAGTGTGCCAAGAAAATATCCCCCACACCATTACACCAACATCACCATCCTGAACCGCTGATACAAGGCAGGATGATCCATGCTTTCATGTTGTTGAGGCCAAATTCTGACCCGACCATCTGAATGTGGCAGCAGAACTGGAGACTCATCAGACCAGGCAACGCTTCCCAAATCTTCTACTGTCCAGTGTTGGTAAACTTGTGTGAGTTGTAGCCTCAGTTTCCTGTTCTTAGCTGACAGGAGCGGCACCCGGTGTGGTCTTCTGCTGCTGTAGCCCATCTGCCTCAAGGTTGGCCGTGTTGTGCATTCAGAGATGCTCTTCTGCAGACCTCTGTTGTAACGAGTGGTTATTTGAGTTACTGTTGCCTTTCTATCAGCTGGAACCAGTCTGGCCATTCTCCTCTGACCTCTGGCATCAACAAGGCTTTAGCGCCCACAGAACTGCCGCTCACTGGATATTTCCCCTTCTTCAGACCATTCTCTGTAAACCCTAGAGATGGTAAAATCCCAGTAGATCAGCAGTTTCTGAAATACTCAGACCAGCCCGTCTGGCACCAACAACCATGCCACGTTCAAAGTGACTTAAATCCCCTTTCTTCCCCATTCTGATGTTTGGTTTGAACTGCAGCAGATCGTCTTGACCATGTCTACATGCCTAAATGCATTGAGTGGCTGCCATGTGATTGGCTGATTAGAAATTTGCGTTAACGAAGCAGTTGGACAGGTGTACCTAATAAAGTGGCCATTGAGTGTATTAGCATATTTTTTATATAAATGACCTCTAACATATGTTTTCCATATTAATATATTACAATTACAAATATGCACAAATATGTTCAATTATATTAGCTATAATTTTAAATAGGTGTTGACATATGGCCATATATGAACCTATATGAAAATATACATCATTTTATCCAATATATTTGAACATTTATGCACATATTTCTAATTCCAATGGTTGAAAACAATATGTAAGTGGCCATTGTTGAAATATTTTAAAATATATATGATGCATATTGTATAGGACATATTCAAACATATGCTTGAAATCCAAATATGAACTTGTTTGTCTTATATGTAATTTGCATAAATTGCCATATATCAGATTTTTAAGTGGGTTGAATTGGAGTACATCAAATTATATTGACGAAAGAATATTATTTACGATTACTTTGCCTCACCTAAAACAATTGTTTTTAAATTAAAACTAATTTAATCAAGCACAGATGAATTACATTTATCAAAATTGAACATAAAGACATGTATGATGTTACAAAAGGTTATAATTTAACTTAAAACAAATGCTGTTCTGTTGAACTCTGCATTCATCAAAGAATGCATGAAAAATATCAGTTTCCACTAAATTATTTTAAATATTTACAAACACAAAAATTAGGTCTCACTTTATTTCGATGGTCCCTTTAATGTATTTTCTTGAATTTATGTTACATTGCATCTACATGCCAACTAATTCTTATTAGATTATAAATAGATTGCTAGTTTGGGGTTAGGGGTAGGGTTAGTGTAAGTTGACATGTACTTGCAAAGTTTCTTATAGTCAGTTAAATGTCTGATGAAGGAGCAGTATCAGCAGATATTAAGCAGACAGTCTAATACTTAAATGAGAAGTCATTGGCATGAAACTTTTAGTTAACAAAATGTGCAATAGGGACCATCAAAATAAAGTCTTACCAGAAGTTTACAAATATTTCCACACAGATGATAATCAGAAATGCTTTTTGTGATTTAAATCAGCATATTAGAGTGATTTCTGAAGAATGATGAGAAACTGAAGACTAGCGTAGTGATGCTGAAAATTCAGTTTTGAGTCACGGGGATACATTACATTTTTTAATATATTTAAATACAAAACAATTCAATTAAATTGAATCCTTAAACATTAACGGAATAGTGAATAACTATTAAACAAAATATATTTTCATTTCCGTGTGGTGTTAAAAAATTGACCTGAGAGTGTTAACACATAACACTGACTGGTGTTCAGATGATCCTGTGTGGTGTTAATATTTTACACTATAAGAGTTTGCTTATTAACCCACTCTGAGTGTTGATAATGTTCACTCTTTGAAAAAGATCACCAGTAAACACTGGTGTAGTGTTGAAAAATTGACCTAAGGATCATATAAACTAAAAATTCCAAGAGTTCAGTCAAAGCAGGGTGAATCTGCTTTCAGCTATTACGCCCCCCGCTGCTGGAATCAGCTTTCAGAAATGATCAGATGTGCTCCAACATTAGGCACATTCACATCAAGACTGAACACACATCTGTTTAGCTGTGCCTTTACTGAATGAGCACTGTCCTACGTCCGACAGATCACACTATTGTGTCTTTCTTTTTTATTCTTTTATAACTTGTTTTAACACATTTTAATCTGTTTTATCTGTTTTTTTTATAATTTGTTTTTATTTTCTTATACTTCAATTTTATTTCTGTTTATGTAAAGCACTTTGAATTGCCACTGTGTATGAAATGTGCTATATAAATAAACTTGCCTTGCCTTGCCTGAGAGTGTTAACACATAACACTGAGTGGTGTTCAGATAATCTTTTGTGGTGTTAATATTTTACACTATCAGAGTTTGCTGATTAACCCTCTCTGAATGATGATAATGTTAACTCTTTCAAAAGTGTTATTGTAACACTTTTATAGTGGTTCCCATATAAACTCTGAGAAAGTGTTAATTTTAACTCTAAAAGCTCGTACACACCGGGACGCTTTTCGTTTGTGTTTATCGTCACCGTTTTTCAAGATGTTTTTCTGCATTCAAACCCAAGCGATTTTCTCTGGCGTCGAGCAGAAGAGTATGCAGAATCACTCCTTGACCTTAGATCACGCACAAGGTGGCGCCAAGCTTCTGACACCCGCTTGTTACACAGAAGAAGAAAAGAGAAAGTTGACACGCTTGTTGTTGCGATCGGCAAAGCATGGATGGATCAAGTAGCAGCTCTAGCGATGAAGAAATGATTATTGTTAACCAGTGCAACAAGCAGCTCCACGTTCATATCGCCTCTGGGCATCTTCTTCAATGTGCGCTCGCATTGACAGTTTTGCGCTTGAGCGCCTCCGATGGGTGTTTACTGTAACCTTAGCAGCTCTGTACACGTGAACAAAAGTGCCAATCTGATTGGTGGAGAAGGTTTTGACGTGGCACGTCAAAACAAAAAAACAACCATGAGGCGGTTCTTTAAAAGTGACACTTTTGCGCCTGCCGTTTTACACGTTGGTGTGCACGGTCACATTGGCGCCCTTTATTTAGTCATGAGGCGTTAAACGTCGATCGAAAACGTGAGCAAAAAATGACTAGGTGTGTACGGACCTTAAGGAAGTTAAATCTTCTATCTAAAATTAGCAGTGTATACGGTATTACCATGAATAAATAAATAAATAAATAAATAAATAAATAAATAAATAAATAAATAAATAAATAAATAAATAAATAAAGATGAGGCTCAGACAGCGTCACAAAACTGTTGTTTTGTGCCTAAACCGTTCAGAAACTGAATGCCAAACACTAATGCTGAAAAAATAACACGCACAACAATATTAGCAACTTTTATCATTTAAATATTTATTTAATATAATATATTTCCTTCACCAAGTAATTTTTCACAGCATCAGTACAGGTTGTCCAACGGTCACTGTCCTTTTTATACCTTTTGTTGCACAATTCGCAAATTGCCTCGTCTGTATCTACTGCCTCTCCCTTCTTGTTCGGTAGAAACCTGATATACTACCAAAGTTCAAAGGTCTTTCTCCTCCACGCTGTCTCCTGATGACAACCACGCATACGCATGGCATTAAATAAATTATATGCAATATTCAATCCTTGCCTCCTTTATGAGTGCATTGTTTTTTATCACGGTATAACAGTGTTGAAACTGGTACCGTTGCTATTTTTAGACACAGCGGTATACCATATTACCGTATTCTGCCCAAACCTAATACAAACTCCAGACAGAAATGCCAACCGACCCAGCCGGGACTCAAACCAGCGACCTTCTTGCTGTGAAGCCACAGTGCTAACCACTGAGCCACCAAATCGCTTAAGTTAACTTAATTGTTAATACAAATTGAAGTAATTTGAACAAGCAGCAAAGATAATTTATTGAGCGGTCCCTTAAACAGTGTGAGCAGCTTTTCTGTCATTTTAGATCATCCGCTTTCTGACTAATACCACATTACAGCACTTCTATTGTAGTATCTTGTAAGAAACTATGTTCACCGTGGTATATGTTTGTCAGAGGGTCTGTGAAATGGAGATAAGAGGCGAATTTAAGACGCACCTGCTGGAGGAGACGGATCCACTGCGGGAGCTACAGCAGCTGCCTCTGTGCTGAGAACTCCTGCTGGGAGAATCCACTGAACACCTGCGGAAAACACACACAAACACACGTCAAACACATGCTCACGCACACATAGTCTGCTTCACAAGTCTAATTCAGTCCTTTCATAAACAATCTATGCATATGGTCTGCATGAAAATTTGCTTGTGTGGGTGGATGCCGAGTTAGCGCTGTGTGGTTTGATTTTTCTAGGCTGTACGGTGTTGTGGGAGTTTTATGGATTGTTGTTATGTGGTTTCTAGGGTATATGGTGAATTGGGGGGTTGATGGGGTGTTGTTATGTAGTTTCTAGGGTGTATGGTGAACTGGGGGGTCGATGGGGTGTTGTTATGTGGTTTCTAGGGTGTATGGTGAACTGGGGGGTTTATCGAGTGTTGTTTTGAAGTTTCTAGGGTGTATGGTGAATTGGGGGGTTGATAGGGTGTTGTTATGTGGTTTCTAGCGTGTATGGTGAATTGGGGGTTGATGGGGTGTTGTTATGTAGTTTCTAGGGTGTATGGTGAATTGGGGGGTTAATGGGGTGTTGGTATGTAGTTTCTAGGGTGTATGGTGAATTGGGGGGTTAATGGGGTGTTGGTATGTAGTTTCTAGGGTGTATGGTGAATTGGGGGGTTGATGGGGTGTTGTTATGTAGTTTCTAGGGTGTATGGGGAATTGGAGGGTTGATGGGGTGTTGTTATGTGGTTTCTAGGGTGTATGGGGAATTGGAGGGTTGATGGGGTGTTGTTATGTGGTTTCTAGCATGTATGATGTTGTGAGTGGTTGGTGGGGTGTTGTTATGTAGTTTCTAGGGTGTATGGTGAATTGGGGGATTGATGGGGTGTTGTTATGTGGTTTCTAGGGTGTATGGTGTTGTGAGTGGTTGATGGGGTGTTGTTATATGGTCTCTATGGTGTATGGTGTTGTAGGTGGTTGATGGGTGTTGTTATGTGGTTTCCAGGGTGTATGGTGTTGTGGGTGATTGGTGGGGTGTATGTTGTTGTGGGTGGATGCTGGGGTGCTGTTATGGATT
>CAIGQQ010007036.1:1366055-1378344 GCA_903798035.1 Danio albolineatus | reverse complement strand
TGGTTTCTAGGGTGTATGGTGTTGTGAGGGGTTGATGGGGTGTTGTTATGTGGTTTCTAGGGTGTATGGTGTTGTGAGTGGTTAATGGGGTGTTGTTTTATGGTCTCTAAGGTGTATGGTGTTGTGGGTGATTGATGGGGTGTTGTTGTGGTTTCTGGGGTGTGTGGTGTTGTGCTTGGTTGATGGGGTGTTGTTATGTTGTTTCTAGAGTGTGTGGTGTTGTGGGTGATTCATGGGGTGTTGTTAGTGGTTTCTAGGGTGTATGGTGTTTTTGGTGGTTGATGGGGTGTTGTTGTGGTTTCTGGATAGTATAGTGTTGTGACTGTTGATGGGATGTATGGTGTTGTAAGTGGTTGATGGTGCGTTGTTATGTGGTCTCTAGGGTGTATGGTGTTGTGGGTGGTTGATGGGGTGTTGTCGTGGTTTCTAGGGGGTATGGTGTTGGGGTGGTTGATGGGGTGTTGCTACATAGGTTGATGGGATGTTATGTGAGGTGTTGTTATGTGGTTTTTAGTATGTATGGTGTTGTGGGTGGTTGTTTGGGTGTTGGTATGTGATTTCTAGGGTGTAAAGTGTTGATAGGGTGTTGTCAGAGCTAAATTTGTCCCGATCCGGCACCTCTGAAATCTGATCAGGCACCTTATTTTACCGATCCCCCTCCTCAACTGCCCTCCTCCCCGTCCTCTGTTTACTTTCACTTTCTACCGCGACTCCCCAACCCTCTTTTACTTTTGTCCGCGACACCCTCCCTGCTCTTCACTTTCGTGCCCGACACCTCCCTATCCTCGGGTAACATGCCGGATCCGTTACCCCGATCTGTTCTGGGACCTCGCAATTCACAAATTAAGCACTGGGTGTTGTTATCTGGTTTCTAGGGTGTAGTGGGTGCTTGATGTTATTTTCTGAGGGTCTAGAGTAGTATAGGTGGTTGCCATGGTGCTGTTATGTGTTGTTTTAGGGTGTAAGGTACTGTGGGTGGTTGTTGGGGTGTTATTTTATTACTTTTCAAGGGTGAAGAGTATTATGGGTTGTTGCCAGGGTGTTGTTTGTTATGTGTCTAGGGCGTAGGGCAGGGATCACCAAACTTGCTCCTGGAGGTCCGGTGTCCTGCAGATTTTAGCTCCAACCCTAATCAAACACACCTGAACAAGCTAATCAAGCTCTCACTAGGTATACTTGAAACATCCAGGCAGGAGTTTTGAGACAAGTTGGAGCTAAACCCTGCAGGGACACCGGACCTCCAGGACCGAGATTGGTGATCCCTGGTGTAGGGTGTTGTGGGTGGTTTCCAGGGTGTTCTGTGGTTTTGAGTTTTATCAGGTGTAGGGTGTTGTAAATGCTTTCAGGGGTGTTGCTTTGCATTTGCTTAAATATGTTTCAACTGGTTTTGATTCACTGTTAGATTGTTATTTTGGAGGTCAAAGCGTTTCTTTGAAAAAAAAAGTGTAAGTTGTCAGTTCCTTGCTAGAGTAAGTGTGATTTCTAAGACATTGTAGCTGGTTTATATTTTTGTGGTGGTTGTTTGCTGGAGTCTTGATGAGTTCTAGATGATTCCTATGATATAACTAGGTGCTTGCGTACTATACCCCATGATGAACATTTAAGCCCTTCAGAAACGTAATAAGGCCAAACAGAACTCACCTCTTCTTCTGTTTGTTCTTGTCTTTGTGTTTGTTTTTGGGGCTCCCAGATCTGAAAGGAGAAAACAACTTTATTGTGATTAAACAACAACTGATTCTAAGCTTAAGCTCTAAATATGTAACTGAAAGGTTTGTAAAAGCTCAATGAGGTTGTGTTAAAATGCTACAGGCTTCGTCAGTCAGCACTTCTACAGCAACAACTGGATGTTCACCAATATAGTGTAAGGATGGCTATATCTCTCCATGATAATAAACCCTAAGAATTGTTATGGAATTCCATGAGACAAGACCACGAGAATGGTCAGGCACTAAAACAATAAACTGGCTAATCTGAGAAGAAGATCAGGAGATCAAAACTAAGGCCCCGTTTACACTAGTGCGGTTTCGTTTTAAAACGCATAAGTTTTGCTACGGTTACGCCATCCGTCCACACTACGCCGGAGTTTTCGAGGCGCGAAAACGGAGCGTTTTGGAAACGCTGGAGAGGCTGTTTTCATTCTAAAACGCTGCTGCCTCGTCTCAGTGTGGATGGGGGAAACGCATACTTTTGAAAACAAAGGCGTGGCTGCTGAGATTGGCTACGTGATTGGGGCTTTGGGTCATTGCGTATCCTTCGCTTTTTCGTCAAGCGCACATGGCTATAACGTCACCGGCAGACGGCAGACCGGTCTTCACTGTAAACACTGTATTTTCGATAGCCATGGATGTTTTATATTCATTTGTTACTTTAAGTAAAAACTCAACCTCGTCGTCTGTCCTCAAAAAGACCTCTCTTGCTTTCTTTGCCATAGATTTCATCGTTCAACCAGCGTTTGTTGACTAACAATAACCAAATGCAGAGCGAGACACATGCTTCCTGTTTATACTTGAACGCGCATGCCCAGAGTGCACGAATGGTGCGCGAATGGTCACGTGATATACCTTTCTGGTGGAGGGAGATCTGTTGCGAGACGCTGGGTCAAACGCTAGTGTGGACGCGGATAGTTTTCATGCTAAAACGCCGTTTTAAAACTAAAACGCACTAGTGTAAACGGGGCCTAAGATCAAAGCAGATCATTTACATTCCACATAAAATGCTCAAGGTTTTAATATGGTGTATCTTGTAGCTTTATATTCATGTTTGGTATCATTTTAAATGTCTCTGCGTGGGTGGTAAAGGGGTCTTAAGGTCACTGTAATATTTCACTTGTATTTGTTGATTTGGTTTTGACTTTGATGAAATCTCTGCCAGATGCTCCCCCCTCTAGAGATGATTAACACATCAAATACACTAGGCAAGGGTCACTGTGACGCTCTGTTGGGTATATAAGGTAAAGATGTGGTGTGGGTCATTGGGATTCTGTAGCCGGGAGACCCCGTTGTAGTGTATCAGTCTCTGAGCTCTGGATCAGAACTCATATACTGCAATGTATTTCTACATGGTCAGGTATTCATCTTTAACTCTTAATCTATCTTGGAGTAATTGATGTTGTACAATCTGAATTGGCTTATCTTGTGTAATTATGTGAATTGGAATGGAAAATCTTTGCCTGACATATAAATGTAAAATTCTTGTTTAACTCTAATATCTCCTGACAATCACTGACTTAGTATGATATAATCTAGTGGCTAAATCAAACTTTCTTTATGTATGAACATTCAAATTATAATAAATTGGAGTCAGATTAAATTCGGAGTTGGAAACGAATTAAAATACATCTACATAAGTAAAAATATTTCTTTTCACATGTGCTAAAAGGCTTACATGCATTTAACCTTCACCCATACTGTTAGCTCTGTCATAGGACTAATAGATGGACTCTTACAATAGTTTCAGTGATTCTCTGACAGGTACTCAATTGTGTTTGAGATATTTAGTGAGAGCACACTATGATCAATGAGCAGAACCCACAGTGCATTGCCTGTGAAATAATCAATAATACTTTCTTTTCAACTATGTTCATCAGTGTTGTTTGCAGTAGCACTCAAAGGAACTGACAGAGTACTACTACTGAATGAGGGTTTCTAGGCCAGTGGTGTGAATGATGTTTGATGTAACTGCTTTGAGACAGCAGATACAAGCAAAATAAATCAAAACCGGCTCACTGGAAATATGGCTCAGCCTACAATTTTGCGAAACATGAAATAGGTTGCTCCGGGTATGTTTTGTTGTACGTTTGAGGACACAAAACCTCTAGAGGGCGAAATCTGAAATATGTTACTTAGGGTTTATTTTGTTGTACGTTTCAGATACACTTCCTTCTTGCATACATCCAGAAAAACACAGTGCTTGTCTTGCGGTAACACTTTATTTTGATGGTAAATTTGAGTATTAGTAGACTGTCTACTTAAAGAGCCCCTATTATGGATTTTTGTAAATGATCTTCATGCAGTGTGTACCACAGCTGTAAGTGAATTGAAATGTCCTGAGGCTTAAATCTGAAAGTGCACAGTGTTTAAAACTATTGATTCATCTATAAAAGAGTCGACTCATCGATGTTTAAATGAATCGTTATTAGAACGTTACCTGATGGATCGTTGGTAATATTTCCAGAAGATGACCATGTGGCAGTTTAGCTAAATGACAGTTATTCACGCCTCCTCCTAATGCTTTTACAGATTGCAATGCATTAAAACATTGTTCTCCAGCCGCAGCTGCTCTTCATTCTCGAAGTGTATAGTTTGTCTAAAGTGATGTTTACAGACTATATAGTATACTATGAGCAGGGATACAATCAGCCAGCGCAGCGACATCCTGTGTCTGCCGGTTTGTTTACTTGCGGGTTCCATTGGCATTATCCCGTGTGTTAATTCTGACCTATTAAAGAGCAGTTTCGAAAATATGTTCGAAAACATCTGGCCAATGAGTGATGTGGATTTTGTCACATGACTGCATTTTGGTTCTTTTCAACTGGTTCAGACCAAAGCAGTCAGTGTGGTGTGAAAAGGACCCAAAACGGCAGAAAAATGCTACAATGTATCATTCATTGCCCTTGGTCTGGACCAAGTGAACCCAACCACAGATGTGAAAGCACCCTTACTCTCTGGAATTCACCTTAGCCTCAGCAGCAGGGTAGTTTTGAGATCGACCGCAGCTCAATCTCCCCTCGCCTTGCAAAAGGGAGGCCCGAGGATCCCTTAAGCTCAGCGCTCTCTCCTGGGACAGCATGTTAAAGGGCCATGAAACACCAAAACACATTTTTTGAGCTGTTGACAGTCATATATGTGTCCCACGCTGCTATAAACACTATTAGGACACATATAATTGACTAAAGAGTGAAAATTGGTTGTTTTTGCATTATTTCGAGCAAATTCGTTCTTCCGGTTTGAAACGAATTTTTGAAGCTGCGTCACGTCGATGAGATCCATGCGTATATTCCAGCATGGAGAGTGGACGCCTGCCCCGGCCAGCACGTTCTGACGTCTCTGTGTGTTCGGCATTAATTCATGAGAAAGACTTGGTTCAAACCAACCAGAGCGCAACTTCATTAATATTCATGATCGCTTCGAAGATTGTACCTTACAGCAGTTGCGGAAGACGCATCAAGCGTGAGTGATTTACATGCTAAGTCAATGCAAAGGCGCGAATAGGCATCCTGCAACGCGATACGTGCGAATGCCGCCGCGCGTTTGACGCTTCAGTTTGAAAATGAAATGAAAATGAGCTTCAGCGGACGTTCGCGCCACGTTAACCAATCAGGAGCTTGCTCTTGTGGGGGTGTGATTATGACGTAGCGCCTGTTGTTGGTGTCCTGAGGGAAAACTCGGCTCGGTCAGAAGCACCGCTGAAAGCTTCCATCATCCAGGTACAGTTTCTGGAGGAGTTTATGAGCTCACAGAGCTCCGTGCACCTCTGAAATAATCGAATGGACTATCAGCCTTCATCAGTAGACTATCAGTGGAATATCAGCCTTCATAAAGCACATAAAACAGTTATTCTCTCTATAAAACACCTGTTAGCCATTTAGCAATAAAGCTACAGTCACCAAGCCATAGACAGAAGCCCTGCCCATCATGCGAATCCGAAAATAAAGAGAAAGTGCCGTTAAAGTCAACAAATTAATAATTTGGCAAATAATTCGATTACTGATGTCCATGTAAACACAGTCTGTGTGAAAATGAGCGCGTGCACAAATGGAAACTCCCATTTTTATGCAAAACCTTCCCTCTTTCCCCTTCCCCGACACTCCTACCTAAACAGAGCTGGACATGCCCACTTTGAAAACACCACGCTGAGACTGGGGGGTTTCGTGGCCCTTTAAACAAGCTAATTATAAATTTTGAGCTAAGTGTGAACTCTTGAAACCGTGGCTGCTTACTTTATGTGTCAATAAATGACTTTTGAACAAACTGTAAAGTAGGTATTGGCTAAAACAAACCCTGCAGTCCCCAAACCAACACATCTACATGATCTCAGCTTAGTGTTTACCTGTGCCTCCTCTTCCTCCGCGAGCCAGATGTGGACCTGAGACAGAGAGAACAATGGGTTAGATCAGTGGTTCTCAAGCTTTTTTCACCTAGTACCACCTCAGAAAAAAATTGTCCCTCCAAGTACCATCATAATTACCGGTATTGAAGTACAGTAGCGTAGTAGGCCTAATTAAGCAGCTACAGCTCTGCACAGTTTAAAAACAAAGCAGATTAATTCCTCTAATTAAGAATATTTGTTATTGTCAGCCACTTAAATAAAAGGTTTAGCCTATTAAAATCAGTTTACTGATCACATCGGTGTAATCGTACACGTCAAAGGGTTAAAAGTGTGTTCATTATTTTACCTTAATTATTCAGAGATTCCTCCGCGTACCACTAGAAGGAAGCTTGTGTACCACTATTGGTACGCGTACAACAGTTTGACAACCACTGGGTTAGATATTAGATTGTGACCCTCAGACAACTGATGCTGTTTGCAGTGTAAACTGAAACTCAGCACTGAAGACACACTTACAATGTGTGAATACAACACGTTGTATACAGTATATTCACATTCAGGCAATTTGTTGATACTATATTATTTACATAAATACATCCAGGTTTATTAGAGATCAATTCAGTACAGTTGCCATTAACTGATGCACAAACACTTGTCAAGCAAATGATTGAACAAAATAAAGTTTGATTTGTTTGTAATGATAATATATCAGTGGTGTGGTTGATCAGTTATTTACTGTCACTGTTACCTATGCCAGAGTCATATCACCCTGCAGCCCAAGACTGGTTACTCACTGAAGCTAAGCAGGGCTGAGCCTGGTCAGTATCTGGATGGGAAAACTAGGTTGCTGTTGGAAGTGGTGTTAGTGAGGCCAACAGGGGGCGCTCAACCTGTGGTCTGTGTCAGTCCTAATGCCCTAGTGAAGGCGATGCTATGCTGTCAGTGGGTGCCATCTTTCAGATGAGAAGATAAACCGATGTCTCTGTGGTATTTAAAAAAATCTCATGCCACTTCTTGTAAAGAGTAGGGGTGTAACCCTGGTGTTCTAGCCAAATACCCTCTCATCCTTATGGCTTCCCAATCATCCCCATCCACTGCATTGGCTCTATCATTGTCTCTCCATTACACTTATAGACTGATTTCACGCGGTCGCCATTTTCAACAGCAAAATCAAGGTTGCGGTGGGAAGAAACAAGGAAGTATTGCCTAAGTCACACAGGAGTTTAGCTCAGTTTAGCTCAGCTACTGAACTTGACCTTCGAAGACTACGTCGAACAGTTCGGACTGCTGAGCGAATCATTGGTACAACCCTCCCTACTCTCCAAGAACTATACTTATCCAGAGCGAGCAGAAGGGCTGCCAGAATCACTCTGGAGCGCTCGCACCCAGCACACTGCCTCTTTGAACTGTTACCTTCTGGTGGACGCTACAGAGCACTGCGCACCAGAACAGCCCCACACAGAAACAGTTTCTTCCCTCAGGCGATCCATCTCATGAACACTTGATGATAATAATCGTGGAACCAACATCACTACTTGCTATACACTTTTTACACAGACATACACTTATTTAACAACATACTTTACATGCCACTTTTGACCATAACAGCTGCACATATAATGTTGTATATAGTAATACACCTGTACATACACTTGTCCATCTGTATATCTGCATTTAACACTTACTTCTATTTTTTGAATATATTTATTATCTGTTTTTTGTCCTGTCTCTGTAATTGCTGACACTGTAGAAGCTCTGTCACCAAAACAATCTCCTCGTATGTGTGAACACACCTGGCAATAAAGCACTTTCTAATTCTGATTCTGAATGTTGTGTACCTGGCTGTATATCTTTTTCAGCGAAGAGAAAGTGACACATATTTATACTTTCACCGCCATCTGAGTGACCCAAAGGTCCGTTCTGAATGAATAGTGAAAATAAAAAGGGTTATCAGACCTTATTTTCAGCTAAGTTAAGGGAAATGGCACTAGTTAGCTAACGTTTTCTTTCCCAAACACACGTTTTAGATGCTGTTTATCAAACTCAAGTAAATGAACTGCTTCTTTCACTATATTAGACTCGTCACCATACAAAATTTCGGCACTGAAATGTAAAAAAGCATCCATTTACTGTTAACATTTAAGGCAGTGTTGATGGCGTTCTTAAACACTGCTGATTGGCATTGTGTTCACGTGCTAAACAGAAATGACTGTGATTGGCTGTGGAGGTCATCAGTTCACCACATAAGAACGTTACCTTATTTTACCCAAAGTAACACTATGAATCCCCAACACACAACGGAGAGTAGAAGTAGTTGATTCTTTTTCACACTTTTCTCCCTTTGCACACAGTCTGACAGTACTGAAGCTGCTGTGATAAGACATTCACACAGGGATCCAGGGTGTTTTGATGGTTTGTACTGTATTATATAAAGCTGACACAAACAGATACGCATGCACTCCAGCATCTGTCAGTCCTGTCATGCTCTGCTGATACGGGACGGTCACAAGAGGTGAAGCTGTAATAAAGTCATCAGGGCAACGTGAGATAAATAAAAAACGATCTGTCCTGAATGTACTGAAGAAGATTACATCGCTTACACGCCTGCGTATTGAACACGACTCTGGGTTTTGCCACGACTCTGTTTGGCCCTGTGTTTACCGTTGCTTGCCTGACCATTCTTGTTAATAAACCAGGATTTGGATCCGCACCTCAATAATACCTTATAATAATGTTGACATGAAACAAAAGTTGTGCTAATATTGCTAAAATTATAGTAGAACTTAAGTAATTATTAATTACTTAATAAGCAAAGAAGCAAAAGATCACTGGACTCGGTGTCTACAGACCTGTTGCCTTAACATCTGTGGCCATGAAGTCATTTGAAAGACTGGTTCTAGCATATCTGAAGGACATCACTGGACCTTTGCTGGACCCCCTGCAGTTTGCCTATAGAGCAAACCGGTCTGTGGATGATGCAGTCAACATGGGGCTGCATTATACCCTTCAACACCTGGACAAAGCAGCGAACTACGCAAGGATTCTGTTTGTGGACTTCAGTTCTGCCTTCAACACCATCGTCTCATCAGTGCTCGAGCACAAACTGACCCAGCTCTCTGTTCCTAGCTCTGTCTGTCAGTGGATCACCAGCTTTCTGACAGATAGACAACAGCTAATCAGAATGGGCAAAATCATGTCTGACAGCCGCACCATCAGTACTGGTGCCCCCCAAGGATGTGTTCTCTCCCCACTGCTCTTCTCCCTGTACACCAAAGACTGCACCGCAAAAGATCCCTCCGTCAAGCTCCTGAAGTTTGCGGACGACACTACTGTTATCGGCCTCATCCGGAACGGTGACGAGTCTGCATACAGACAGGAGGTGGAGCGGCTAGCTTTATGGTGCAGATACAACAAAATGGAGCTGAACACGCTCAAAACGGTGGAGATGATAGTGGACTTCAGGAGAAACCCCCCTGCACTCCCCCCGCTCACCATCATGGACAGCACTGTGGCTGCAGTGGAGTCATTCAGGTTCCTGGGCACCACCATCTCTCAGGATCTGAAGTGGGACACTCACATAGACTCTATTGTGAAGAAAGCCCAGCAGAGACTGTACTTCCTCCGTCAGCTGAGGAAGTTCAACCTGCCACAGGAGCTGCTCGTGCAGTTTTACTCAGCTGTCATCCAGTCCATCCTCTGCACTTCAATCACCGTCTGGTTCGCCTCAGCAGCCAAAACTGACCTCCGTAGACTACAGCGAATAGTCCGGACTGCTGAACGAATCACTGGCACTTCTCTTCCTACACTTCAAGAACTGTACTCTTCCACAGTGAGTAAAAGGGCTCGCAAAATCACCCTGGACGCCTCGCACCCAGCACACTTCCTGTTTGAACTGTTACCGTCTGGCCGGCGCTACAGAGCACCGAGCACAAAAACAGCCAGACACAGGAAAAGTTTCTTTCCTCAGGCCATCTACCTCATGAACAGTTCATATTTTCCTATTGTGCAATAAATGTGCAATACTTTCTCATACACACTTGCACACAGCACCTTATAACAATATACAATGCAATACTTCTTACCCATTTGTACACAGCACCTTATAACCTGTATATTTTTAACAAATCTGTACATACATTTCAACATCAAGATCTTTTTGGACGGACTGCATCTCTGTTTAACTCCTGTACAGCAGTCCCACAACATTCTGTCACTCGATGACACTCAAATCCCCTGTCAGAAGTCTAATGTCTGTGAATGAGCTTTTACAGTGTCTGCTATAATGTTAATGTTGTGTTTGTGTGTTCACATACACTGTGAAAAATAAAATCCCCATTTGTTCAGCACACTGTACTTTTTCTGTCATATATACTAAGAATTCTGCATTACTATTGATTACATAAAACATATTCTGTGTCAACAATATTCACTAAAATGTTACGTCTACATGTTTAACTGAGTTTTCTGGACAAACATTTTTGTGTTGAACAGGAATGTTGATATTTAAATAATTCGTGCATGTGTGATGCGATGATCGAAAACTAAGCTTGTTTATCTGTTGCTTGTATGAGGGGTGACACAGTGATGCAGTGGGTAGCACAGTCGCCTCGCAGCAAAAAGGACACTGGTTATAATTATTAATAAGGGCTCTAAGCCGAAAAGAAAATGAATGAATGAATGGATGCTAACTAGTACTCATTACTTATTTTGCAATTTAGAAACACATCATCCACTAAACAGAATAAAACGAATTGATTCAATAGCAGTAACTGTTGCTTTAGTTGATGTGATAAGAATATCTTTATCAGTAAAATACATTGCATGAATAAATGAAATTGTGCTAGCTGAACAAAATATTGTTACTGAGAAGAACTCAAATTTCTTACGGCATCAAGTTGCCTTGTCTTTTTTATGTTTTCTCAACAACTTATTTTTTGCATTGTAGATGAATATGGCTAGGGTAACATGATAACATGATATACGCCTTCAGTGATTTCCTGAAGATAAACACCAAAATAATAACGCAACTGTCAGGGTTCTGCCACTCCAGTCTTGTAAATTCTTGTTTTGGTGGCAGAGTCCAGACACTAGCTCTGTCTTGTCATGTGTGTGGTGCTCGACTTGAGATTTCTAGGGTCGAGCACTGCTTTTCTGTCATTCTGTGTGTGTGTTTCAGTATGGGCGCCGTCATGAGCGTGCTCAGCACAAGCATCAAGCGGGAGTGCGCGGTGTCTGGGTGTGCTTGGGACATGCGCCATTGTACTCGTGTTTGTTCTGTCAGCATTGCGCTGTTTCATTCTCAGCGTCTCAGTCTAGTTGGTTTCGGTTTTAGATGGCGCTGGGATGAAATATGCGCGTTGCATATGTGTGAGCGCACGGTAGGGTGTTTTCATTTTATCGTGTGCTCGTGTCTTGCGTTTGTTTGTTTTGTCTAAGCACGTGGCTCTGTGTTTACTCAGCGGCCGCATGCTTCCGTTGCGAGTTCTTGTCCCGTTTCATGTGAGCACATGGCTTGTGTTGTTTGTCATGTGCTCTCCCGTTTATTGTCTAGTCCCACCCTCCTCGTTAACCCATTATTACTTTATCATGTTCACCTGTTTGTTTGTTTGATAATTATTTCTGCTTATATTCCTTATATGCCAGTTCGTCTATACTTCCTCGTCGTATCCTGCCTTGTCCTGTCTCTCCAGCCCTGATCCCTGCCAGCCTGTCCAGTCTAGTTTGTTATTGATTTGCTTTATTAATGTTTTCCCCCTCGGGGTAGTTTATTTGGCTGTTTATTTTATTTTACTATTAATAAACACCCACTTGAGTCCTCATCCTTTTCCCTACACAAACCTTGACAGCAACTGGAATAACTACAGCAGTCGCCATCGTCGATCTCAAATGAAGCAAGAGATCATAGATCAAGAGACGAAGCAAGAACGATAGTGCTGTCCCATTTCTTAGGGGTAGATTTTGAAGCACTTCCCCTTTACACTCTGTTTCAAGGGCCAAGGGGAAGGGGTAGATGTAGGGGTACAAAAATAGACTTAGGATTAAATTGTTTACCAATCAAGAGGTATTTGCAAACATCTAATTGTATTTGTATTGTAAACTTTACAAAAATAATAATGTGTTATTTTTATTTAATGTATTAAGTTTTTAGTTATTATTCTCTCAATATATTCTTCATAAATCAGCATTTTTTTAACGGCTGGATCGGTAAAGGGCAGAGAGCTCCATCCGACTCAGACGCCAG
>CAIGQQ010007036.1:1278770-1293616 GCA_903798035.1 Danio albolineatus | reverse complement strand
GCAGCAAACCTTTGGGAAACATTAAAAATGTCCAAGAAGATGTCCAAAATCTGCACACGCAATGATCCAGAGACTGTTTATAGACTGCATGTGACTGAAAATGATGGATGTCGACTGTATGATGACTGAAATCACCAAACAGCCTTAAACAATCACTAAATGGAACGAATGAAGAATGGAAGGAAGGCCCAAATAAAAGGAAGGACCGAACAAGGAATGGAAGGAAGGATCGAAGAATCAAATAAATGAAGGAAGGATTCAAGGAAGGGCTAAGGAAGGAAAGAAGTAACAAACGAACGAATGAACAAAGGACCTAATGAAGGAAGGAACAAAAATATGAACGAAAGAATGAGCGAACAAATGAAGGGAGGAAAGAAGGAAGGACCAAATGAATGAAGGACGAATTCAAGGAAGGACTGAACAAACTAAGGAAGAAAGGAATGAACGAAAGAATGAACAAAAGACCTAATGAAGGAAGGAACAAAAATATGAAAGAATGAGCGAACAAATGAAGGGAGGAAAGAAGTAAGGACCAAACGAATGAAGGAAGAATTCAAGGAAGGACTGAAAAAACTAAGGAAGAAAGGAATGAACGAAAGAATGAACAAAGGACCTAATGAAGGAAGGAACAAAAATATGAAAAAAAAGAATGAGCGAACAAATGAAGGGAGGAAAGAAGGAAGGACCAAACGAATGAAGGAAGAATTCAAGGATGGACTGAACAAACTAAGGAAGGAAGGAACGAACGAACGAATAAATGAATGAACAAAAGGGCCTAATGTAGGAAGGAACAAAAACATAAATGAACGAACAAGTGAACAAAGGAAGGAGGGGCAAACGAATGAATGAAGGAAGGAGAGAACAAACAAATAATTGAAGGAAGGTTGAAAGGAAAGAACGAAAATAAAAAGATCCCAAAATACACCACATGTTGTTTGTGCAGGGATGTGTAAACGTAACATTCTGTAAACGCATCAACTTTTCTACAGTGTAATACTCACTACTCACTACTCTTGAGTACTTCTAAAAGGTCTTTTTACTCATACTTTAGTAATATTTACTACAGATACTTTTACTCTACTTGCACTACATTTTTGGGCAAGTAATGGTACTTTTACTTGAGTATGATTTTTCAGTGCTCAATGTCACTTAATTTCGATGTATCATATGTTCTGTTTATGTTAGGAGTGTATCTTGATTTTGAACTGATCTAAGCCAACATGAAACCAGTACAAACCAGTCTGAACCAGAATGGAAATTCATGCACAGTCTTTAAAGTAGAAGCCTTGATTAAGATGCTTCAGAGGAACACAGATCAGAAATAATCTCCAGAGTAAGAAGCAAATCTGTGTCAAATCTAAGTAAAGCGCTTCACTCTGGTTTTTACTGGACTGCTGAAGTACAAACGGCAGCCGTACATTCATTTCTTCACCCTGGAGGATTGTACACGCTTTTACTGTTGTCATGAACAGCTAACCGGAGCTCTGTGCAGACCACAAACTCAAACACTGACAGCAGTCTCGGCAGCGGGTGTCTAATTCATTTTTACTGAGGGCCACTTCAGGGTTATGTCTGCCTTCAAAGGGCAGGTTATATTATATATTTTTATTTAACACATACAGTTGAAGTCTAAATTATTAGCCCTTCTGATTTTTTCCCCAAATTTCCGTTTAACGGAACTGAAGTACTTATAAACTAATTTGGAGAGGATCATGTGCAGATGATTGCTTGTGGCCGGTCCCGCTTTATTCAATTTATGATTCACCAATCGGACGATTCCTAAGCCACTATATATACCCTAAGTTCCATATCACAGCCATCTTCATTTTGAAGAATCCCCCCTTCCACCCCTACTCCTCCTCCTTTCCTAGATGGGTGGCACGGTGGCCCAGTGGTTAGCACTGTTGCCTCACAGCAGGAACGTCACTGGTTCTAGTCCTTACCAAGCCAGCTGATGTTTCTGTGTGGAGTTTACACGTTCTCCCCGTGCTCACGTGGGTTTCCCCCGGGTTCCCCGGTTTCCTCCCACCGTCCAAAAACATGCAGCTTAAGTTAATTGACTAATCCAGTGGTTCTCAAACTGTGAGAACTCTTCCTTCTAGTGGTACGGGCAGGAATCGCTAAATAATTAAAGTTAAGAAATGAACACACTTTTAACCCTTTGATGCATATGACAACACCGATGTGATGAGTAAATTGCTTTTAATAGGCTAAATCTTTTATTTTATTTTCCATTTTCTAATGTTTGCTATATTCTATCATTAGAAGCAAATTTCCACCCCATATTTGTAACAGTTGTTGGGGGCATATCTCGTATTTTTATATCCCAATGTTGACAGGTATAGTTGAATCACATTTTGAGATTTAATAATGCACAGGATAGTGTATACTCCATCAGCTGTTTTCATTTCTGTTAGTTTTGCGTTTAATTAAAGATGTGAATAATTATTACAGCTGCGAACAATGTTCTGTAATGTTTTGTGGGAAGTAGCCATGTAGTGGGAGTGGGATAAAGTACATTCAGGACAGCTGTTTTCATAGAATAAACCCTTTAACACTGCTCCGCTTTACGCCAGGGAGCCAATAAACCTGTCAGGATTTATTCTGCAATAACAACCCCCTGGATGTCTCTTTGTTTCATTATAATATATATTAAAGTAACATATAAATACATCCAAATGTAAAATATGTGTTACTTCTTTATTTTCTTTTAAACGTGATTTATTGATTTAACATCATTTAATCAGGTGGTCCCACTTTATATTAAAGGGCCTTAACTACTATGTACTTACACCAAAATTAATAATTCGTTACAATGTACTTATTGTTTAAATACATGTTTTACACTGTACTTATGCTTGATTAAATACATGTATGTAATTATTTTCTGTATTTACATTTGTAAATACACTGCTGACCATCTCTTACACCTTAACCCACCCTTAAACCTACCGATACCTCCAAACTTGTCCTTAACCCTCCCCCTATCCCAACTCAGAAGTGTTCTCAAATACATTGTAAACACAGTAAGTACATTGTTTTTATTTTTTGATGCAAGTACACAGCAGTTAAGGACACTTAATATAAAGTGGGACCAATCAGGTTAATCACACCCATCAATCTAGCCTAAATACCGAAGGCAATTTCATCAGACACGAGTCATTTCCATTCTCCAAAACTGAGAGAAGCAGAACGATGAAACAACAAAACACTTTGAGCTGGGTCGCAAAAGAAACCTGTATTATGGGAGATTATAGTCAATATACCATATAAAGCAGCATGAGTTTTTATGATAATGCTGGGTTCACACCAAACACAGTGCTTTTCAGCATCTATTGTTTGTAGTTGCCTAGATCAGTGTTTCTCAACTGGTGGGTCGCGACCCACTTAACATTTTTAGTGGGTCGCGGAGTGTGTGTAAAACATACATTTTTAACTTATTTTGCTTATACCGGACTTTTATTTCGAAATGCTCATACCGGACTTTTATTTTGAAATACGTATACCGGACTTTTATTTTGAATTGCGCAATTGTACTATGTAATATTTGTATAATTTGATACATTTTGTCCAATGAAATCAATAAAAAATTGTTTATTTGTAAGTCTTGGTGATTTTCTTAGGTTTTATCTGTCACTACTTGTGTATGTAACAAATAAATACAAATTAATTCATTATAATTCCTAAAATTAAAATATAATTCCTAAAAATTTGAGTCGCGGCTTGATGACCGTGTATAAATGTGGGTCCCATGGCCAAACAAGTTGAGAACCACTGGCCTAGATCAGTTTGTACTAGACATGTGCGAATGGCGGTTACATATAACAGCGCCCCCTGCTGCTGGAATCAGCTTCCAGAAATGATCAGATGTGCTCCAACATTAGGCACATTCACATCAAGACTGAAAACACATCTGTTTAGCTGTGCCTTTACTGAATGAGCACTGTGCTACGACCGACAGATCGCACTATTGTGTCTTTCACTTCTTATTCATTCATTTTAACACATTTTAATCAGTTTTAATAATTTTTTATTCTTTTAATCATTTTTATTATCATGTTTCTTTTATTTTTGATTATATAAAGCACTTTGAATTACCATTGTGTATGAAATGTGCTATACTCAGGGTAAACTCTAGCCAGCCCTTAGGCCACCCCAATACGATTTTGCTGTTGATATTATAAATTTAAATGTACCATCGTAAATTCGCAATATTTCGTTACTGTACTTAAGTAGATTTTTTCTGGTATCAGTACTTTACTCCACTACTTATGTTTTTGACGTTTTAGTAAATATCTGTACTTTCTACTCCTTACTTTTTTTAAACCACTGTCATTTCTTTCGTTTTCATGTGTTTGGTGGCGCGATCTATATTATTTCTTGTCATTGAGCAATAATGTGGCGCAATATAGGCATATACTGTTGTCTTCAATTAATTATATTTAACAAATATTTTACAACAAAAGTAACTTTACTGGGCAATTTATGAATAAAAATATAACTCAAAAGATCCTGAATTTATCACTTGAAAAACAGATCATGCACATGTTCTGTAGGTTGTAGTCACGCCTGTATATGTTGCTTTTAGCATAAAATAAATGTATTCGTTTTTCCCTAGTCACTTTAGCACATTTCTCAGATCAGAATTGAAATTTGAGACTATTCAGACAGAGACCAAAATAATACATTTTGATCAACATGACATAAGCAACTGATAATATAGGAAACATCAGAGATTTGCACATAATCATTTGCATAGATGTACAAAAGCATTCATAATAATAAGAAACTGCTTTTCTGATGTGCGCAAGTGACACAATGATGATCTGAAGATTAAACGGGGAGTTTTGAGAATTTCAATTCTGAGAAATGGAAAACTGAGAAAAACTGTAACAGAATTCATGTTTATCCAGTAAATAAAATAACCACAATACCTGAAAAACAAAAACACAAAAATAGCAGGTTATGTATGAGAGCTGCTCTTTGAAAAGAATAAAGAAGCTTTAGCCTAATGCAAAATAGTTTGCACTCAAATATGATGAAAATTTATTTTAGCAAAAGAAAAAAATATCTATATATTTTGGACATAATTCAGTGTAAAATGTAAGACATTATTTATAAACATAGACAAGTATAATTCCCTATGTAAGCTTGTGTATGCTGAAAAGTGTTTTTACATTGATTTATATTTGGTTTGCACGTGAACTTCATCTGGCCACCCCTAAGAACATTTTCTGGGGGCACCACTGGCTATACTGTATAAATAAACTTGCCTTGCCTTGCCTAATACTTAAATTTGCATTTGGTGTGAACAATATGCTCTCACGGGCCACATAAAATGCTACAGTGGGCCTTGAGTTTGACACACGTGCTTTAGGCTGATCTAGAACCAGCTTTACTGTTTATAATAGGAGAATCAGCTCCTCCAGGAGTGACAGGCAAGAAGAAGGAGCGTCGGATCAGATACAGAGAAGCAATGAAGCCGGAGAGAAGACGATCAATACTATCACAGAGCTGCGGCGGACAAACTGTTGTGCTCAAATCTGTCTCACAGCACACACTGATGGATGAAGATATAATGAAGGACATAAAGGACATGCACTCCTTTAGCCACGGACACACCACAAAAAATATTTCCTCGAATATTACCGCCTCGGTTTCCAATAGAAGAATGTGAAACAAGATGGATTGCATTGAGAAGCATTTGTGGAAGACAATAAAGCATGCTTTTATGGAATGCATCTTTCTTGTCTGTCTTTTACCCCCAAGTAAACCTTAGCAACACAGAATCAGCTCCTTAGCCACAACCGGAAAACCTTTTGCGTAGACATGGGCTGATAACCATTTTCAAGGTATACCGCGGTTTGGAAAAGTCAAGGTTTTCATACTGCCAAAATTTTCTGAGGTATGTGTAAGATTTTTATTTACTTTTGGGGTTTTTTTGGTGTGTAAATTGTAAAGAAATCTGTGTTTTTGAAACAAACGAAGACCGCAGAAGTCAATGATACACTTGAATTATAAAGCCTGACATGTTTACTGCCCCAAAATATTATAAATGTTTCTCAGAATAAAATATATTTTGTTCAAAGAGGAAAAATGTTGTTTTTTAGCCAGACATTTAAAAAGAATATATTTTAGAGCAGTAATCACAATATCGTGATGTTTTTATCCAAGGTAATCATACCTTCAGAATCGTATACCAGCCCATGGCTATCTTTGCAACTACATGACTCTCTAGTAGCAGCCTACAAACATTAGCAACACCCTAACCTTCCCTAAACCCAACCAATAGTGTTTTCAAAAGCACAGACTGACTCGTCCACCCCCTTCCCTAAACCCAACCGACAGCAAAGCAATCCAGAAAAACAACAGCCCTCGCCAAAATTTTACCACGTTTTCAGATTTTACCACATTCTCACCCTGTTATTTACTTGTTTATTTTGTTTTTTTGGCTTCTGTTTTTGTCTTAACCACTTTCTTTAACCGAACACGAACCCCGTAATAGACATAATTTAGATACAGAGTACTCACACACACATGCAGTATATTAAGTCAAAACAAACTATTATTTTGGATGTGATTAATCTTGATTAATATAAGCTCAGCACTAATTTTAATACAATATTTCTGATTTATCTAACTTCATCTGATTTTACCCTTCAAAATGATTCCTGACGGCGTATTATGCAACAGCAGCGCAGTTCTGTACACAGTCAAATATTGCTGCCGTCTGCATGTCTAATTCACAGTTATGTTTCCTGCGAGATGATTTGAGAGCCATCTGTTTCAGACTCGCTTCCTGTGGGATTTCTGTACGCTGCTTATGCGGATCACAGGGAAAAAGAAAGTCTCAAACTGTGCTACTGGGACACAGATGCTCGCCATCCATTCAACACGGACCAGCGAGGACTCTCCTCCATTAATAACCACCTGACCTACATGCTGTAGGTGGCACTGTAAAAACTGATGGCACAAACATCAGCCACACACACCTCCACAGAGATACAAAAACATCTCGAATCTGTCTTCACTCGTTTCAGCTGCTTGCAGTGGTCGCCAACACATCAATCGAGATCTTTATACACTGGTACACACCAAGCCGATGAAACAAGCAACATTATCTGCCAATAAGGTGAGTAAAATAATCTTAATTTCACTTTGAAACGTAGATATTTGGACTGGAAACAAATTGCATAAATTGAATAAACAATTACACCTCCAAACAACATCATTTTTTGTGCCCAAATATTTTAAACTCTCTTGAAATGCACAGTTTCAGGCCTGAATAAACTTTCATTCTATTACGGTTAAACTTGGTCAAGTCTGGTCAAGTATATCCTGTATGTGACTATTGCAGATGCACACATTGCGATATCGATGCTGAAACCATATATTGTGCAGTCCTAATGTGAACACACCAAACGGACGGCAGCCGACTGATACAAAAGTGCAAGTTTTGTGTCTATGTAAGAGGACGCGTCTTTCCGCAACGCTAGTGGCAGTAATCTGATTTCTTGTTCTGCAAAGGGTAAACAAAACAATATTTCACAATAATTATCAGTCACTACAGAGGGATTCGCTACTGCAAATATGTCTGATAATCTAATTATCCATATTGTTTGCAAGTAATTGAGAAATGTAGCAAAACACCAGCCGACCTTTCTCCCTTTATTCTGTTTTTCCATGCACTTATTCGCTTAAATTTCACTGTTTTTAATGATATTTCATCAACAAATTTCAGGTTTTGACAAGGCCATTTCATTGCAACCCAGACTCATTCTGAAAACATGTCCCTATATACATTTCTGGAGATCGTGCAATACATCCCAGGACGTACATTTTTGCAGTTTTTGTAAACTAAACTCCTTTTATTGGTGTTTCTTTCTTTTTCAACTTATTATGTTTTACCGGAGTGACCCTGTGTGTTTTACAGCCTACATTAGTGGTCCTCAACCCCCGGGCTGCAGACCGGTACCAGTCCTTAGGTCAATTAGTACCAAGCCGCACAAGAAATGATGAATTATTTCCATTTTATTTATTATCTGTGTCTGAACGATCTTTAATTGGAAAGTCTTTTATTCTGAAAAATGACCGTATTACATCTCGGTCAGTTGAGCGCCCAAATTTAACTCACAAGCAGCAAAGTAAGGAGTAAGTTTCTTTGCTGAGGCGAAAAGGCCCAGTAAAGGACCCGCGAACTGTCAAGTAATGGATCCGCAACCCCAAAGGAATTCCGGAAGCGCACCGCAGGTCACGTGACAAAAATTGACCGATCAGCTTCAGCTTGTATGGATTATACACATTTCGGTAGACCAGTGGTCCTCAAACTTTTTTCGCCAAGTGCCACCGCTGAAAAAAATTGTCTCTCCAAGTACCACCATAATGACCAGTATTGAAATACAGCAGCGTAGTAGGCGTAATTAAGCAGCTACAGCACTGCACAGTTCAAAAACATTGCAGATTAATTCTTATTATTATGAATATTTATTTTTTATTATTATATATTAGCCACTTTAAACATTCTAAACAGTTTGAACAGAGAAATTAGAAATTAGATCTGCTTACTGCGCATTAGAGTAGGCTTTGTGTGTCAGAAAAGCAAGCGATTAAACTATACCAACAACATTGGGATATAAAAAAACGAGAAACGCCCCAACAACCGTTACAAATACAGGGAGGAAAATACCTTCAAATGAAAGAATAGATATCAAACATTGGAAAATTGAAAATAAAAACAAAAGGTTTAGCCTATTAAAATCACTGATCGCATCTGTGTTATCGTACACATCAAAGGGTTAAAATTGTGTTCATTTTTTAACTTTATTTATTCAGCGATTCCTCCCAGTACCACTAGAAGTAAGCCTGCGTACCACTACTGGTACACGTACCACAGTTTGGGAACCACTGCGGTAGACTAATTACCCAAACACTGCAGTGTATTGTGATTTCCTCAATAAGTAAACTTGTATCAGAGTTGCAGCAATGTTTCGTCAGCTTGTCTTCCTCTGAGAAAATGGTTGATGGTTGACTAGCAACCACCATCCCCCACCCCCGCCCCCGCCCGCGGTAAATTTGTCAAGCGTTGACTGGTGCGCGGTGATAAAAAAATTGAGAACCACTGGCCTACATCATCATGGCAGGGGACTCTCAAGTCAAAGCGGCAACCCTCAGTTGGAAAAAAGTGGGCTACCCCGAAGGCCACAGTATAGTTCGAACACTGAAGGACGTCTTAGATTTTATTATTATTATTATTATTATTATTATTATTATTATGTCCTTATAATAATGCCGTAAAAACCATGTAATTCAATAGGGGTGTCCTAACTTTTTCACATGCATATTGTGCACTAAATCTCTTTCGATAATTGTCAGTGATTTTATTGCCTGAAACACCTCCATCTTCATCTATTTTCTGTATTTTTCTCACTCAGTGTTCGTCTGGTTTCCAGGTCGGCTGTTTAAGGTCTCCGGAGAGAATCTCGCAGCAATAGGAGGCAGTTTTACCCTGACGGAAAGAGCAGCAGCCATGAAATTTCCCTTGATATTCCACTACTGGATCTCAGCCGCTCTTTCTTACACACACACGCACACAGATTTTGAGCGTTTAATTGATGCAGGTGGCGGCAGGCTTGTGGAATACAAATGAACGACAAGTGAAGGCTTTTCACCGGCAGTGTTGAGAAGAAACTAACTAACAGCAGTGATGTTTCTAAATTAGGCACATCTTTTTATCGGTGTGATTGTGTTCAGAGCAGCCTTTTCAATATCAAGAAAATCAAATGGGCTCTTATAATACACAACTCTTGCTTTTTGTTTAGGAAATAAAGCAGTTTTGAATATTACGATTAGTTAGGGTGAGGTTTTGACTATTTTCCTAAAGAGAAGGCATGAATGGCAGCATTAAAACAAATGCCTTAACAGTACCTGATTCTAATTGTGGTTTGTTTTGGTGACTGTCGCTTTAAATTCAAATGAGATTGTGCTATTTCAGAAGAGGGCGGAGCTACACATAGTTAAATACAGCAGTAGCATTATCTGTGTGAACAAAAATCAAATGTGCTCTTATAATACACAGCTCAAGCTTTCTGTTTAAGAAATAAAGCCGTTTTGAATATTTCGATTAGTTGAGGTGTTGTTTTGACTATTTTCCTTTCAAGAGTTCACACTTAGCTGATGATTGATAATAAAGCTTGTTTGGCATGCCGTCCCCTGAGCTTATGAGATCCTTGAGCCCGGGGCTCCCTCTGGTTTGCAGGGCGAGAGGGGAGTTTGAGCTCAGGTAGATCTCGATGAACTCCCCCCCACTGGTTTATTTCCAGCTAGTGACGGAACTAAGGTGAGGTGTACTCGCTAAGAGCTTGACTGTGGTATCAATTTGTGTGTTCAATTTAATTAGGGTGCATGTTATTTGGACTGTGGGAGGAAATCAGAGAATCCGGGGAAAACCCACGCGAGCACGGGGAGAACAAGCGAAACTCCGCACAGAAATGTTATCTGGTTTAGTAGGGACTTAAGCCAGAGGTATTCTTGCTGTGAGGCAACAGTGCTAATCACTGGGCCGCCATGTCGCCCATCTGAAAAGGAGGGAAAGTAGGGGTGGGGGTTCTTCAAGACGAAGATCTGGAGATAACTTGGTTATTTATAGAGAGTTAGGAATCATCTAATTGGATAATCGATCATGAGCTGACGCTGGAACAGCTGAGAACAATCATAAGCACGTGATCCTCTCAAAATTTGTTTATAAATAAACTTCACAAAGAGAAGGCAGGAATGGCAGCACTAAAACAAATGCCTTAACAGTGCCTCCTCGGTATTAATGTTTAGCGGGCATTTGTACTTGGTTTATGTCTTTGAATCAGAATTAAATCAGCATGAAAAAACGAGAAACATTAAAACTTAGTTATGAATATATAATTTATAATAGTTATATATGCGTTATTCCAGCCAAACTAAAAAAAAAAAAGTACTTTCACCAGAAGAACAAATACAAAACAAATACTGTGGAACTTTCACTTGCTCTTGGAAAATGTTTGAAAATAGAATTAAAATGTCACTAATTAACTAATTGAGAGCATGTGCTTTCCGAAGGCAAGGCAGACCTGCCAAGCTGTGAGACCCAAAGACTGGGTGAGATTGCATCTGTGCACGGCACGGGTCGTATGTGTTTTTTTTCATGATCCACAGGGTTTGTTGCATGTGTTTCCCTGTAATGCTGTCAGGGCCGATACAGCAAAGCTGTTCGTTTGCAGCAAGCACTTTTGTCAGGAGAGCTGTAAGAGAATTGGAGAATGGCAGACTTTGTCTTTTATCAGTGGAGTTTGTTACCAGTCAGACACATCGCCTATATCTGTGCTGCTGTGTTCACACATGTTTAAAAACCTCCATATTACCGGCAGGGCTAATGGTTGGAATAGACAGGACTGCTGTCCACTGTGTCTGCATTCAGACCCAGGGATTGAGGAGGAGAGAAGTCCTCCTCATTTATAGTGTTTATATCAGGGGTGCCCAAACTATTGTGTATGAATGGCCGAGAACCAAACATCTTTGAGAGCCGTGGACCGAAGATAGCTATACCAAACTATTTTTAACTATTTAAAGCTGCAATGTTTAATTTCCTAATTTATTTAAAAATAAATAAAAAACATCACTTTAAATCATATTAACTAAAGCAGTGTCATTTTTTTAGTTATAACTTATTGCAATAAAAACACAATCACTCTTCAACAGTGATAACTCAGTGGAGTTCAGAGTCGAATACACTAGCAGAACCTGCCTTGATTTGCTCATCAAACTCTCTGCATTGTCCTCTATTCATCGGGTGACAGTATGTACATTTTAAACCAGGGGTCTCAAACTCAATTTACCTGGGGGCCGCTCGAGGGAGAGACTGGGTGAGGCTGGGCCGCATCAGGTTTTCCACAAGAAATTCATTATTTTATTAATATAATTATTAATTATATTATTATTTATTTATAAATTATTATTATTACTATTATATTATAATTATTGATATAAAATAATTAGAATTTAATTATATTATTAATTTCTAATTAGTTTATTTTTTCATTTAAATAATAATATTAGAATAAAAATAAAGATATTTGAGAAGATTGGAGTTTTTTAAGACGAAAAAAGAAGAAAAAATAAACAAATAAAAAATTATTAAGAAGAAAAATCAGTCAGTAATAAATAGTAGTAGTAATAATAATAATATTTAGAATTACTGTAATCCGCTTTGCTGCTGTTACAGGACGAATTTTTAAAAATTAAAATAAATACCAGAAAGCAAAACAAGAATATCTGACATTTCCCAAAACAGGATCGGGCAAGATCCGGCTCAAATTAAGCTCTGATTTATATACATTTTATATAAACACACATTTAATGTACATTATATAACCCTAACCCTGCGTCAAGCCGATGTCCTGCATCCGAGAGCCATATACCCCACCGTAATTGGTAGGTTCGTTCAGCTCCGCACACAACACTGTAAAGTGCCATATATATCAAACTCGTGGGCCGCACTGACATTAAACTTTCAAATTGAGGCGGGGGCCACAAACTATTGTCCAGCGGGCCTCATTTGGCCCGCGGGCTGCGAATTTGAGACCCCTGTTTTAAACTAAATTATAGCATTTAAATTGAATAATTTTTTTCAGATAGCCTTTTTTGTAAACCAATAAAAGGTTACATTAAATTTGAAATGACAATCTCTAAACCATCTGCTTCATTCTCTCCTCAGATGGGATGACGGGCCAAATCAAAGGTTACCATGGGCCTTTGGCCCGCAGGCCCTATTTGGGCATTTCTGGTTTATAAACATGATTATCTTAATAATGATAGAACAGATTGTGGTTATGTGTGTATGAAAGTACGAATAAATGTAGCATAACATTGAATTACTGTTTATTACTTTGCATTTTCACTTTGTAAACTATAAAATCATGGCTCTCCTGACAGTTTGGGTCTCATTTTGTGAGCAGACTGACAACAGTTGTTCGCTCCACTCTTTCTCCACTGCTCTGCCGGCCACGTCCACTCCTCCCTCTTCTCGCAGAGCTCCACGCCCATCATGCAGCATTTATTTTTTAATTCTGAGGTAGACTTGAACCGAAAGAGGGGGGTTTCATGACCCTTTAATATTGTAACTCCCTGACTAATGTGCATAAAAAAAAACTAAACCAAAACGAATAAAAAGAGAAGCAAATGAAGGCGGTGAGGTTTGTAAAGCTATGATTATCCGAGAGGACCTTGCTATAATTCTGACTGTGTGCCGATCATCAGAACGAGAGGTCAACAGCTGCTGGAAACACACACACGCACAGAGTGAATTCTGCATCCGTACGCCGGAGGTGCGGAGAGAAAGAGACTGTCTGACCTTTTGCAGCAAATGGAGATGACTTCATATGAGCCGCGGGGAGCAGAGGAACATGCTGAACAACATAACCTCGCTGTCTCGCTCTCGCACCAACTCACAGATCTGTCACAATACACTCAGCAGACTGCACGCGTCCACATATCAGGGCTCTTAAAGTCAAATTTAAAGGGGATCTATTATGCCCCTTATTACATGATGTAAAATGCATCCCTGATGTCTCTAGAGTGAGTGTGTGTGTGATGTTTCAGCTCAAAATACTAAACTAATAATGTTTATAACTCTCTGAAGCTGACCCTTTTAGGCTTTGATCTTACATGTGCTGTTTTGCTGACTGTCGCTTTAAATTTAAATTTTCAGAAGAGGGCGGAGCTACAAATGCCTGCGTGTCAGCATAGTGGCAGATTCAAAAACAAGACTGACGTTATCATGTGTGCTTCAGTGTCAGTGTGTGCTTCATGCTTCTGTCAGTCTATGGAGACTCCTGGCGCTGTTCATCTGTGCTTCATCTAAAACTCCACATCTATCATGCTCTTAGTCTATGCTGACGTTATCTTCAGCAGCTCAAACACTGTAATGGACAGACGGCTGCTTCTCACTCAGGGCTGCTGTTGATGCTAGTGGGCGGGGCTTTCCCCGTCTGATGACACGTACAAAGATGTCAATCAAAGTGCTTCTGCAGACTGTTTTTATCTAGTGTGATTATAATAAATAGAATTAATATGTTTTGAAGCTGGTTATATTCACACACTGCTGACACTAAACTGTGTTTAAACCCCTTATAAAAGTGTTTTTTTACATAATAGGTGCCCTTTAACCTCCTAGGGCTTAGTCGCCACATATGTAGACGGCACATTTTAGCTCTTATGTCCACAAGTGTATACTTTGAATGTTTTATATTTTGTTACAGACATACAGTGTCATCCTGCTGTTTTGTCGCATATGAAATGTCCTAAACACTATTTTTAACTGTCCAAAAAGGCCAAAAAAAAATTGTTTTCCCTCTCTGATAGTCAAAACATGTTCAAAAAAATATGTGTGTATGTTTTATTAACCACGAGTCCACATTTATGGACATCATTTTTCTCTTAAAGTACATCATTTCAAAAGATGACACTTAGGTTTTATTCTAACTAGGTTCCGATAAGCCCAAATAGCAAAGAGAAATAAAAAATGCACACAATAAAAACAGCTTGGGCCTTAAAGAGGTTTTAAGCACTTTCCAAAATCACATTCAATCAATTGATCACAGTTTACATAATAATGTTACAAAGGATTCTGTCCTGAATATCTCTTTTATTTTATTTCTTTATTTTATTATAAAATATTATATATTTTGATTATATAATTTTTATTATTATATAATTTTTATTAAATATATATATATATATATATATATATATATTATAGAATATTTATTATAAAATATTATATATTTTTATTACATTGTTATTATTATTATATTATTTTT